>RPOG01001331.1:64748-154199 GCA_008086565.1 Thalassoma bifasciatum
GTTTTTCTTTGCATCCAGAACAATTTTCCTGTCAGTTGTAGCTGAAATGTTTGTTGGTCTACCTGACCGTGGTTTGGTTTCAACAGAATCCCTCATTTTCCACTTCTTCATTAGAGTTTGAACTCTGCTTATTGGCATCCTCAGTTCCTTGGATATCTTTTTATATCCCTTTCCTGTTTTATACAGTTGGATTCACTTTTCCTGCAGAAACTTTGACAATTCTTTTTCTTTTCCTCATGACTCAGAATCCAGAAATGTCAGTGCAGCACTGGATGAAAGATGCAAGTGTTATCAGCCTGATGAAGCCTGAGGAGCTGTGGTATATAAGGCGTATATAAAGTGTGTATAAAGTGTGTATAAAGTGTAATATAGAGGGCGTATAAACTGCTGTGGTGCTGCAGTTGCTCCCGTTCTCAGACCTGTTGTCGACCGTTGAAACACACTTGACCACACGCTGCCCACATGTTCCTCTGTGAATCGCAGCGTCGTAAATCTATTTGACTGAACTGTTCATCACACAGCTTGAAAAAGAAACCTGAATCCTCTCTCTTTTGTTTTATCACCGTCTGCTGCTGTTTTATCTCTGCGGGCCCTGACAGAGCGAAGTGAGTCACTGCTTCATCCTGTCAGAACTTTCTGTTACATCTGAAGATGGATCACCTTCATCAGCCGCCACCTTTTATGGGCAAAAAGTTCAGGTGTAATAAGGTAGAAAATAAAATTTACAATAACTCCTTCCCTGTTCAGCGTGTGCTACGGTGGCCTGCAGGTGTCAGACGGTTTGCAAAGGCAGATCGTTCTGGTGTGCAGCTTACACAACTCCAAAACTCTTCAAGAAAGAAACAGAGATTGATTTTCTGTTCTTCACTCAGAGTTTATGGTTGAACTAAAACTGAGACATTACAGGGAAATAAAAACAACACTCACTATTGATCTAAAAAGTCAATACATCTGCTTCATAAAACAAAATAAACTTGTAAAATGAGTCTTTAAAGTTGTATTCTGGAGTTTTTATGAACTTAAACCACAGACAAAAGTCTCAGAGGCTGAAACATCACCAAAACCATTAATCACATACAGTGACATCGACTCCGTTTATCTTTCCGTGTCTACGAATGAGCAAAAATGATAAAAACGTGACAAGAAAGTAGCGGGAGGAAAACTTCAAAGATCCTCTATTGAGCGTAAAGCGGTGAGAGCGCTCACTCTGACACTTTTTCCCAAACTAAATTTTGAATTGATTTAAAGAAACAACAATTACACAGTCAAACAGATTATATGTTGAAGCTTTATTCTGACTTAGTGCTTTAATTTAGCTCTTTTCAGTAAAACTCAGAAGGAGAATTGTTCAACTTTTATTTTGCACTTTAGTTAATTTTTTACCAACAAGTCAGAAACTCAGAGAGTGTTTTATCTTTTACTTAATGTCAGAGTGAGTGTGCAACAATTCTTTTATTTAAGGTTGCTGCTTGTATAAAAATAATTTCTATGAGTGTGTGAATGTGTGTGTGTGTGTGGTTTCTGCTGTTTCTGCGCAGCCTCTAGTGGACACTCAGGGAACTGCAGTTTAAAACACTTAAACTTAATTTCTCAGGAGCTAAAAGTTGGTGCTTGGATGAAACATGGTGAATAAGAACAACCATGAGAGCAGAGATAGATACAGGACTGAGAACTAAACTCACACACACACACACACACACACACACACACACACACACACACACACACACATACATCATGACGGCACATGTACATGTCTAAAGTGAACATGCTCCGTTCCTGTGGCTTTCTGAACATGTGTGTGCATAAAGAGGAATAAAAAGGATCCAGATGTTTGGAGAGAGAGAGAGAAAAGCCTTTAGAATAAATCTGTGTGTGTGTGTGTGTGTGTGTGTGTGTGTGTGTGTGTGTGTGTGTGTGTGTGTATCTTTATGGCTGATGATGTGTCTTGATAAAAGATAAATATTCTCTTAACAAAAACAGTTTTTGTCCTCGTTACTTTCTCTCCGTTTTCTCCTTTTAGAGAAATGAAACGGATTTTTTTTAATTTTGATTTGACGACTGTTTTATTTCATGACGTCGTCAGTTAAGAACCGTGAAACTTCTTCAGTCAGGCCAAAAAGTCTGATGTTCACAGTAACTTTTACGAGTCTGACAGTAAAAATCCAGCTTCTCTTCTGATTCACTGTTGTTCAAACACCTGTGGAAAGAAATGATGAAATATCATTAAATGAAATTTATGATGTACTTCTTCAAAAGCAGCAACAAAGAAAAAAAAACAGCGCAGCTTTTTTTTAAATTAATCCTGAAGCAAAAACTTATGGGAGACAAAAAATGACAAATTAAAAATAAATAAAAAGATGATGAAGAAATAAATGCAGACATAAATGTATAATAATAAGATAAAAACTAGAATAATGCATGAATGACTAATTGCCATATTTATGTATGTATTTGTCTTTCCATTCCCTCTTACATTCATGTTTTTTTTTTATTTTTCTTAACTTTTATAATATTGTACTTAAACATTTATTCATTTATTCATGTATTTACAGATATCGGTGTCTAAATTTACATTTATACTTTTGCCACTGACAAAATGGAAACAGAAATACTTGTGGAAATATGTAAGTTAATAAAGGATAAACTCAATAAATAAATTCAGAATTCAATGCATAATTAAGGAAATTAATAACTTAACATAAAACTATGGTAATAACAACGTGGAATATAACGTTTCATTTTTGAATTTATTTTTGTATTTATTTTTCATGTATGTGTTCCACGCAGGTTTTTATCTAATTATATACAAAATAAAATGCATTTATTTATTTATTTCGTCTATTTTTGTCCCAGATCAGTCCTGAAATAAATAAAAAGGATGAATAATTTCTCCAGTTTCTTGAAGTCCTGCTGTTTTCACACACAGGTGCATGAAGTTTTTTCTACTTTAAACCACCTTAACTGATCATGTTGAGCCAAACCTCCTTAAATATTTTACCCAAAAATTAAGCAATCTAATAAAAGTCCTGCAGACTCAAGCACCAGCTTTTTGAAATGACTTATTGTTCTGTTGTTATGAGTTTCTCATAACGAGCAGGTGCAGAGTTTGTCTCAGTTTGTGAAACACAGAAAACTTTAATGTTTCTCTGCAGGATGCTGCCCCCTGCTGCTCCACCACAGGAAGTGCACCCCTGCTGCAAAATTTAATCTACACAGACTGCACAAATACACCATAAACTCCCAAACAACTTTTTCTTTCAAATAAACACTGATTTTATTCTGTTTTTAAAAAAAACTTGAGAGTGATTCTGAATTTTTAACAACCTGCAGTAACTCAATCGTGTGTCAGACTTTTATTTTGAAGGAGCCTACCTTTATCTATTTTTTTTCTCTGTATTAATGAAAAAAATTGAATTACTTTGATGCTTTTTACTCATATTTTCCATATACATTGCTGTGCTCTGGGTTAAATGGTTCTTTAAATCATTTTCCCTTCAGATTTTTACTAAGCTGCAATTTTTACCAAAATGTTTCTTGTCTGATGATTTATTACATATTTTTGACCATATCTCGTCTTGATACTGATCTTCCATTTATCTATTAGAAGAATAGTAATGTATATAACTGTAAATCTGTGGATCCTCTTTACTTCTGTTTTGATTTGATGAACTTCACATGCAATAAGAAAATAGAGAACAAAAAATGACACAAATAGAAATGAAAAAATGAAATAAAAATAATTAATCATCAAAGTGAAATTTCAATATTGTAAAAGTAGTTTCATTCTTTCTTAAAATAATAATAATAATAATGATAATGTAGAAATAAATATAGAAACATGTCTTAGTCTTTAAAGGAGACCCTGACACAACTAAAAAGGTTGTTTGTGTCCATGTAAGTATTTTCTCTGGATTACAATTACTGTATTAATTGTATTTGGCATGTTCTTATTGTACTTTTTTTCATTTCACACTTTCTTGTTTTGCTTCTGCAACTCAGTACATTTCTTATTGTGGGGGGAATGAAAATTATCTCACATGTTATATAAAATTTTTGTTGATGAATTTCTGTTTTTCCCAAGGTAGACTCAGTTAATGCTTTAATCTGCTTCATTTGTTCTTGTTTTCTGATAAAAACCTGAAAAATAATTATGTTACCATTATTTAAAGAGGGTGTAAACATGTCACTCTTATCCTAAATCAGTGTTTTAAAACAGTTTTGCAAAAGGTTGGAGACAAGAACAAAAACTCTGCAGAATCTTAAAATAATGTATTAATACTTTATCATACACATATAATTCAAAAGAAAATAACTTATTTTAATGTTTGACATGCAAATACCGTGGTTAAAAGTGGAAAACATGTTTCCGCCCGGTTTCGAACCGGGGACCTTTCGCGTGTTAGGCGAACGTGATAACCACTACACTACGGAAACCGATGCATTACGTGATGACGTCATACGTACTTAAACACGTACGTTGACTCGAAACGTTAAATAAAACACGTTTTTCTGAAGTAATACAAGCTTATAAAGTTATCGCAGTGACAGCTACTCTTAAAGTATTATCTTTTGTAACAGTTAAATCCATATTTGGATATGAAAAACGGTTAATTTTTCTTCTGAAGGGTGAAACAGCGCCCCCAAAATCCCACTAGTGGACAAAAATATATTACATCCGTAGTGATAAGAAAACTACCATAGAGAATGAATGGGAAAAGTTAAGGAAGGTAAACTCACTGTTAGTGAAGCAAAGAGGAGACAGAGGATCGATTCCCCACATGGGAGATGATTTAATTAACCCACGATGAAGGTGAGTTATACAAAGAACCAACAGATTTAGAAAATGGTCCTTATCACGAGATAGTAAAACGAAATCAGGAGAAAGTTATCTGTTAACACAAAAACTGCTAAACATTTGTCTGCCACATTTCTAACATGGTATGACTGTAAGAAGGAACTTATGGGGGACAAAAAGATGACATACTTATAAATAAGTGAACAAGTGCATTAAAAAATACTCATGAAATTAAATGAATACGTGACAAACTAAATGAAATAAGAAACAAGTCAATAAATAAGAAAGTAAAAAATGTATTTCTAAGATTCTGTGTTGGTATAACCACATTTTAAATTTTGTAATAAAATTTTTTCCTTACTTTTCTATGCATTTTTAATTTTATTTATTCATTCATTTTTTTATTCGCGTATTTCTGTATTTCCACAAGTATTCATTTTCATATTTCTGTGTCCATTTTGTCGGTGGAAAAAGTGAATATATTTCAATTTATTAGGTGGTCCTAGCTCCAGTCTGACTCTGACACTGACAAAAGTGACACAGTTATATATAAATATAAATGTGGAAATACAGATACACGTTAAAGAAATGTGGAAATGCAATAAAGAAAAGAACAGATTAAATATATTAATTAGTAAACATATAAATGAATATCAAGATAAAATTTAAAAAGCATGCATGATTAAGGAAATGGATAGGTAAATACATCTGGAAACATGATAATAAAACATTAAATGTATGTATTCAATATTTATGAATTGATTTATGTATTCATTAATTTTTTTGATTAAATTTATGCCTGCATAGATTTATCAAAATTTCTTTTTGCTTATTGCTAATAATGTATTTTTCCCCCGTAAGAACTATATGAGACAATCAAACGAAAAAGATAAATTTGTTTCCGCCCGGTTTCGAACCGGGGACCTTTCGCGTGTGAGGCGAACGTGATAACCACTACACTACGGAAACTGACGCAAGACGTGGTGACGTCACACGTATTTATTCACGTACGCAGACCGAACACGTTGTATTCAAAAAGACTTTTCTGAATCAAGAGGAGCTTAAAATGTTATCGCAGTGAAAGCTGCTCGGAAATTTGGGTATTTTGGAAACATAAAATCAGGCTCTGGGAATAAAAACGGCAACTTTTTAATCGAAAAGGGAGAACAGCGCCACCAAAATCCCACTAGTGGACAAAAATATATTGCATCCGTAGTGATAAGAAAACTACCATAGAGAATGAATGGGAAAAGTTAAGAGAGGTCAGTTTACTATTAGAGATGGAGAATCGATTCCCCAAAAGACTAATAATTTCAGTAACACACCTTAAAAGTGAGTTATAAACAAGTCAAACATTTAGAAAATGTTTTCTTATTCAGACATATTTAAACTATATCAGGTGTCAGGATAAAATTTTTGACATTTGGCTGCCAAAATCACATCTTTAATGTAATATGGCCATAGGAGTGAACTTAAGGTGGACTAAAAAAATGACATGGTTATAAGTAAATAAATTGATAAATGAATAATGCAGAAAAATGTATACATAAATCAATGAATACTTGAATAACTGAATACATTCAGAAATAAATAAACAGATAATGAAATGCTAATGACCAGAATTACCATATTTTATATGAATTTATTAATCTATTTCCTTATTTATGCATGCATTTTTAATTCTATTTATCCATTCAATTTTTCATATATGTATTTATGCATCTCCGTGTATATTCTATGTCAGTTTTGTCAGCGGTTGAGTATTTATGTGAGAGAAGTAGACCATCATATTTGTCAGTTACAGCAGTGAAACTCTGGATTTCTCCAGAACAGCTGTGTCTCAAACCTTGTGTTCCCCTGTATGTGCTCATGCATGAACTGTTACCTCAAAATTGTTCCTTATCATAACCCACAATTTAAAATGAGATTATCATGTGTGTTTGTTTTGATTTAGAAAATTGGCACATCTGCCAGTTTATAAAAAAAGAACTTAAGGTAAAGGTGGAGCTGCAACCAAAATAAAATTCACACAGAGACTCACACAGGTAAATGCTGACAGAAAATAGTCATTTTGTGAATTATATACAACATTAAATTGAACATTGTTACTCACCAAAAGTCAGAAAAAACACAAAGTTGTTACCCCAGTTACCCTCCAGTGATTCCATCCTAGCATCCCACACACACACACACACACACACACACACACACACACACACACACAGAGGTGATATAAGTGTCAGGGAACTCCATCGCCTTGACGACAGTAAACAGGTCTGTCAGTGTGACTTACACACAGGTGAAACATTAGCCGGGTGGAGAAAGAGGAGCCACACACACACACACTCTCACACACACACACACACCCAGAGCGGTCAGGACAGATGGCAGATCCAGACAGATCGTCTAAGCTCGTCAACTTTGTGCATCAGGATGAAATCTGGTAAACCTAAAGACTTTTTTTCCCAGAGCTCTGTAGGAATGTTTTATTTTGATTTCTTGTTTGTTTGTTAGAACAATATTTTTATTTTACTGTGAATGAAAATGGCTGAAGGTTTAAAAGATGCCCTGCATGTTTGAGCCTGAGTGATCTTTGTGTTTAGTTTGAACATTTTAACAGTTAAGGAGGTAATTCATCTTTTCTGACTGAAATATTCAAGCGTGCTGCCTGTTTGTTATAAATGAGTGAATAACTCTAATATATAAAGATTTAACTGTATGAGTCACACCATTGAATTTGGTCTTTCAGTGATTCCAACATTGTTTCTGATGTTTAAGTCAATTCGTCAGATCAGGGATGTTAACAGGTGTGTGCACAGAGGGGGGAAGGAATCTAAATATAAAGTATAAATATAAAAATATACAATACAATATGCACTTAAGTCCTCTTGTTGGAGACAAAACATGTAGTTAAGTGTACGCTCCTTTTACTGCAGGCATTTATTTGTAGAATTATTTTGGCTTAAAATGTAAAATCAGAAGACTAAAAATCTAAATAGAATATTATAATCTTGAATTGTTGTAAATAACAAAAACACCTTTAAAATCATAACATATGAGTCACTACAGACACTTGAGAAATACTGGCCAATAATTTCTCCTGAAAAAAAAAAGGAACATGCATATATTTTTACATATATTTGGTTGCACCACCCAACATTTTGGGGGTGGTAACGTTTAAAAAACACTTTTAATAGAAAGAACTTAAAAGATTTAAAATGTGCATATGCATTTTGTCCATTTTTTAAAAAAGTTTTTAAAATACCTTTAATTGATGATGTTAAAAACAAGCCCAACATTCATGTTGTGGTGCAGACGTTTGTTTTTCATATCGTTTTATTTTCTGCCAACTGAGGTTGATTGTATTTTTTTTACTTTTAAATTGAGCAACCTTGTTGAATTGGGTGAAGCTTTTTTTTTTTTTCATTTGTTATATCGATATACTTTTTTGTCTAATTTAATTAATGTTGTTTAGTTGCCATTTGCTGTTAACCCATTTGTTAAACCTCAAGAAACAACCATGAAAGTGAAATGTGACTGATGATAAAGCTGTATTTTGTGAGTAAAAACCTTAATTATAAGAATTTTAGGAACCTAAAAATTTCTTTGACCCTAAAATAGTTTTTTAAATGACGAAATGAAATCCAAAAGATGAAAATTGTACTGAAATCTGGAAACCCTGAGAGTTTAGAAAAAAAAAAAAAACAGGATCAAAAACTGGAGTGGTCTAAAGTTTTAGTTCATTTTTATGCAGGATGTGGCACTTTTTNCACACACACACACACACACACACACACACACACACACACACACACACACACACACACACACAAACACACACACACACACACACACACACACACAAACACACACCCACACACACACACACACACAAAAAAAAAACCTGAGGCAAACAGTCAGCACGCTGATCTGCAGTTAAAACATTTTATTTATATCGATTCAAGTCTTTTTCTTTCCTTTTCAGTACGAAAAACAGAGCATGAAACTGAAGGAGGAGACCAGAGTGGAGCTCCCCCCTCACCTGGCATCACGACCTTTGACCCCTCCAGAAAAACAAAAACAGGTGCTTTCCTTCTCATTAAATACGCCAATTAAACAAGTATTTAAACCAACGAGGCAACTTATTTCACCAAATAAAAACCCAAGTTTATGAACCGTTTACAAACAAACTTACTTTCTAACAAACCAGAATAACTAACTTTACAGAACAAACTACATATGAAGCAAAGAGTAAAGTAAATATGTCCCTTGGTTGTTTAAACTTTGGGAGGTTGATAAGTTAAATGGTTGGTTAACAAGGAGAGCAAGAAAGGAAGGAAAGTTAACTTGTTACTGAAATAACCAGCTCACTAACTTACTTACTGAAGAACTAACAAAACAGCTTCCTGACAAACCAATCAACTGACTCACTAACTATCTTAAAAACTAACTTACAAACTAGCTGTCTAACTAACTACTTAAATAACTAACTGAATAAATATCCAACAATCTGGTGAATCAACAAACTAGTGAATAAACCCACTAACAAACACAAAACTAGCTGTCCAACTCATGTGTTAAGAAACCAACTCACCAACTTACTCATTTAGATATTAACAAACTAGCTTCCTCACTAACTTAAAAACTAACAAACTAACTTACAAACTAAGTAAGTAAGTAAGTAACTAACTTACTTTCTAACTAACTAACTAACTAACTAACTTAAAAACGAACAAACCAACTAACTAAGTAACAAACTAACTAACTAACTCACTTACTTGCTTACTTACTTACTACCCAACTAACTAACTAGCTAACTAACTAACTAGCTAACTTACTAACTAAAAAACTAACTTACTAGCTAACTAACTTGCTTACTTACTTACTTACTTACTTACTTACTTACTCACTTACTTACTACCCAACGAACTAACTAACTAACTAACTAACTAACTAACGAACAAACTAACTAACTAACTAACTAACTAGCTAACTAACTAACTAACTACCTAGCTAACTAGCTAACTAACTAACTAGCTAACTTACTAACTAACTAACTAACTAACTAACTCACTTACTAGCTAACTAATTTACTTACTAACTAACTAACTAACTAACTAGCTAACTAACTAACTAACTACCTAGCTAACTAGCTAACTAACTAACTAACTAACTTAATTGCTTACTTACTTACTTACTACCTAACTCACTTACTAGCTAACTAATTTACTTACTAACTGACTAACTAACTAACTAACTAACAATGGTTAACCCGCTTTTTTTCCGTCTTCTCTCGAAGGTTTTGTCTTCTCCTCCGGTGCCTCAAACGTCTCAGGCTCTGATTGGTTGGCGTTCGGCTCAACCTCATCTCCAGCTGGAGCAGTTTGGTGTGGTGCATTATGGGAGGCGTAGTTTTTTGAAAGAGCTTGGCTGGCCTCTCAACGCTGGCATCTGACTGACTCTTTTGGAAAAAATGATCAGTGTGTGATCAAAGTGATCAATAAAATTCCTCATTTCCAACCGGCAAATGTCGTGGTGTCAGTATGTTTTTTACATTTAACTTAGTTCATAGTTTGTTTTTTCTAAGTTTAGAAACTTACTGTTCTTTGATAAGTGAAGGTTAAGTTTATAATTTAATCCAGAATAATTATTTACAATTTTTAATAAATTCAACCAATGCTACTGGATTGACGCCAGTATAAACCCGACCTTTGTGGCTCTACATGCACAGCAGGTGTCGAAAACATCAACATTATGCTGCAAAATGTAACACAAATTGTGATTTTACCAGTAACTGCCAAAGAATTCTTGTGAGAAAATAGTTAAGAATGGATTTGGGGATTTATTTAAGTCCTGTGAAAATGACCAATAGTTGAACTGTTAGCTATGCCTTTATTTAAAAAAAAAAAAAGCTTGGCATAACACAACATAGCACAACATAACATAACATGACATAAAAAACACGACATAACATAAAATAACATAACATAAAACAACATAACATAACAAAACATAACATAACATAACAACATGACATAACATAACATAACAACACAACATAACATATAATAACATAACACAACATAACATAACATAACACAACATAATATTAAATAACATAACATAACAACATAACGTAACATAACATAAAATAACACAACATAAAACAACATAACATAACAAAACATAACAAAACATAACACAACATAACAACACAACATAACATAACATATAATAACATAACACAACATAACATAACACAACATAATATAAAATAACATAACATAACAACATAACATAACACAACATAATATAAAATAACATAACATAACAACATAACATAACATAACAAAACATAACACAACATAATATAACACAACATAACATAACACAACATAACATAACACAACATAACATAACATAACACAACATCATATAAAATAACATAACATAACAACATAACATTACACAACATAATATAAAATAACATAAAATAACATAAAATATTATGGCGTAACATAACATAACATTACACAACATAACATAACACAAAATAAAATAAAATAAATAAAACATTAACAAATCCTACCCTGACAAATTTAAGACCAGAATAAAAATTTCTGATGAATTTAAGACTTTTTATGGCCTAATTTACAAATGCATAAATTTAAGACTTATTAAGACTTTTTAAGGATGTGTAGGAACCGAACCCCGAGAATAAATTAAAGTTTTAGTGGAAAATCTTCGTCATGTGAAAATTCCCCCGCACACTCGAGCGACGTCAGAGCGCTGACGTAATGACATCACGAGGCCTGTGTGAAAAGGCGGAAGAAGAAACACAAACAACAACAGCAGAAGCTAAAGAGGCGACATTTACCGAGGGAGCAGATTTAAGCAGCACCCCTAAAAAAACCCACCACAGAAGCTCTGTTCTCGGATACTTCTCCTGCTGAAGCCTCCTTCTAACCCCGGAATGGCCGGAATGATCGCTAAACTGTTCGGCGGAGGAGGAAAAGGAGGAAAAGCTCCGACACCTCAGGAGGCGATCCAGAAACTCCGAGAGACCGAGGAAATGCTGGGAAAGAAACAGGAATATCTGGAGAAAAAGATCGACCAGGAGCTGATGACGGCCAAGAAAAACGGCACCAAGAACAAACGAGGTGAGGAGGAAGAGTGTGAGTGTGATTAAAGCTGCAGAGGAAGAGAGAGAGAGAGTTTTAATGGAGTTAGCCCGCAGGCTAATGAGCAGGAGGAAAGTTACATTTAAACATTTACATATTTACACATTTACACAACCAACAGCACACTTTACACACATGTCAGAATATAAAACACTCAAACACCACATGTGAAACAACAATGACATAAAACAGCTTTAACACCGTTTGTGCCTCAGTGACCCACCCTAAGAGTAAACTTTATGACTGTCCTGGTTTCACTGACCTCATCAAAAACACACATTTAACAGAAAATACACACAATCCTCAATTACTATGGGCTTTCACTAACAAAATCCACCTCAAATTATCATTACGTAATGAAGCCAAAGGAAATAAATGATGAGTTACATGTGGAGAGGTTAACAGCAACAAGACTGACCTTAAATAAATGAGTTATAAGTACATGTGAACTGTACATGACTCAGAGTAGAAACCTACATATGACTAATAACACCTTTATGTAACAATCAGAACAATTATATGAACATTAAACCAACTAAAATCTATAAAACTGTCAAAATCTATACATGACAGCCAGACCTATATGTGATTATATGACTCTAATAGTGTACAAGTGACGATTATCAAACCTATATATGATTAACAACACTTTTATGTAACAATCAGAACAATTATATGAACATTAAACCCACTGAAATCTATAAAACTGTCAAAATCTATACATGACAATCAGACCTACATGTGATTATATGACTCTAATAGTGTACAAATGACAAAAATGAAACTTATATATGATTAATAACACTTAAATGTGAGTATCAGAACAATTATATGAACATTAAACCCTATAAATGCCATTAAAACTAACTGAAATCTATAAGACTGTCAAAGTATTTACATGACAATCGAAGCTATATGTGATTATGTGACTCTTATAGTGTACAAAGGACATAAATAAAACTTATATATGACTAACAACACCTTTATATTACAATCGGAACAATTATATGAACATTAAAACCATTAAATACCATTAACTTAAATGAAATCTTTCAAAATCTTTACATGACAATTGAATCTATATGTGATTATAAAGTCTTTATATGACTCTTAAAGTCCAAAATATTTTAAAAAAACAAAAGCCTTATATGAGTAATAATAATTAAGTTGATTACTGGAACAATTATATGAACATTAAAACCAATAAATACCATTAAAACCAACTGAAATCTATAAAACTGTCAAAATCTATACATGACAGCCAGACCTATATGTGATTATATAACTCTTGTAGTGTACAAATTACAAAAATAAAACTTATATATGATTAATAACACTTTTATGTGAGTATCAGAACAATTATATGAACATTACAACCAATAAATGCCATTAAAACTAACTGAAATCTATAAGACTGTCAAAGTATTTACATGACAATCGAAGCTATATGTGATTATGTGACTCTTATAGTGTACAAATGACATAAATAAAACTTATATATGACTAACAACACCTTTATATTACAATTAGAAAAATTATATAAACATTAAAACCAATAAATACCATTAACTTAAATGAAATCTTTCAAAATCTTCACATGACAGCTGAATCTATATGTGATTGTAAAGTCTTTATATGACTCTTAAAGTCCAAAATAAAAAAATAAAAAAAACCTTTATATGAGTAATAATACCTCAAGATGATTATAAGAACAGTTATCTGAACATTTAAACCAATAAATGCCATTAAAACCAGCTGAAATCTATAAAACTGTCAAAGTTTTCACATGACAATCGAACCTATATGTGATTATATGACTCTTATAGTGCACAAATGACAAAAATAAAACCTTTATATGATTAATAACACTTTTATGTGAGTATCAGAACGATTATATGAAGATTAAAACTAATAAATACCATTAAACCCAATGAAATCTTTCAAAATCTTTATATTATGACTCTTTAAGTCTACAAATGACAAAAAAACCCAAAACCTTTGTTTGACGACTAAGCCCATATATGACATTTAAAACCTTTATAACACTATTCAAGCTTGTATATATCTTGAAATCTATATGGAGATAAAAATCCTCTAAATACAATCTATTAAAGTTTTTATACGACTATTGAAATCTAAGGTTTAGAGCAGATTTATTATCAGCTTTAGTTTAGTTTATTAAGCTTTAGTAAAATAAATTAAATTGAACGCAAGAGATAAGAGTTATCAAAATATCAAAATCCTTCTCGAACTTGTAAAATCTATTCACCATTGAAGCCATATGACGATTGAAATATAAAAGACTACTAACTATTTAAAGTCCATGTTCACATATTAAAACCTTATATTACAGATGACTAAATACAACCCTTTCACTTCTGATACAATCCCAATATTGCAGCCTTTGGTATTAGATGATACTGATATTAATTAGACACCAATATAAGCACAAATCACAAACACTTTTATTCCTTAATTTGTTTGAATGGAACGCTTAAAAAGTCTTTATCAAGTGATAAACCTCAAACAGAGAACAATAATCAGTAACATGAGACAAACAGACCCATTTTTATTATGAACCACTGAGTTACATAAGATTTAATCATAAACATAAGAATATACAACAATTGAATAAAATAAGTAGGAATGCATGATACTAGATTTTTGGCTGATATTCGATATGTTTTCTGTGCAAAATAATAAAAATACTTAATGACTTAATGAGCTCCTTAAGTCAATCATAAGAAAAATCATAACTAAAGCAAATCTGGAGGATTTCACAACTGACAGAGTGAAGAAACGTGACCTTTGTTCACGGGGAACATGTTGCACTTTGGACGTCTTCTTCACACCTGGACCAATAGGTCACAAGCAACAGCAACTCCTTATATCAGCCGATAACTGATCTATACTGATATTTGTAAATAATAAAAAAAATAAGGAAAGAATAAACTAGATGACCCAGAAAAATAACCTCAATATATAAAAACATATATCGTCCATCATCCATCTGCTCAAAGTTAAGAGTCTAAAGCTCCAGTTTCAAAATAAAACGTCAGAGCAGAGATAATTCCATAATCTTTTATATTTTTTTGCTCATTTCAATATTGTTCCTCCACTTAAGATGACTATTAAAACCCATAAAGAAGTTTTTAACTATAAGACTCCTGAAACTTAAACATGACTTTTAAAAACTGTGGTTTTAATCGTCTTATATTGATCTATGTATCTTTTATTTCTGTGCCTCTGTTTTGCACACAAACCACCTTTAATCATCTCTGTAAAATTTAATCTACCTGCATCAGTTTTCACCTTTAATGAGTTAAATTTGAGGGAAACATGAGTTTGAGAAAGTGTTAACTTTCCAGGAGTGACTTGAATGTTTTTGATGACTCATCAAAGTCTCCTCCTGATAATAATCGTTCGTCATCTGCATGAATGAAAATACTTTTCTAACACAGTGTGACTAAGACTCTGTTCAGCTCTGACAATAAACCTGAGTGATTGAATCACAGGTGAGCGGCTTTAACTGCAGGTGTGAACGTTCAGGATTTAGTTTCACTCTCACATTTGTCCTTAAAGCTGAGTCAGTGTGAAGCTCCAGGTTAAAAAAAGACCAACTCTACTTTATTCACGTCTGTAATATTAATCTGCTGCGTCTTTAATAAGATTTAATGTTTTTTTAATACTTTTATTGTATGTTAAAAATAACATACAGAGTCAGGTTTTCCATTTCATGTACAAAAAAGTAGAAGTACAGCAAAACAAGATTACCTGATATAAGTTGGGAAAATCAAAAAGAGATAAATAAACAAAGAACAGAGAAACATTCCCTAAAATACATTAAACCCACCAAGTTTAGACTATTTTTTCACACAATGTTCAATTGATCTCTTAAAATTTGGACTCTCATCTCAAAATTTTGACCTTTCTTCCTCAGAATTTTGTCTTTACTTCTCAAACTTCCACTTTTTATCTTAAATATTGACATTTTATCTCAAAGCTATAAACAGTTCTTACCTTAAGTTTTCATCCTCACATTGGAGGAAAAGCTTTCGATGTAATTTTCTGTCAAGTCTGTAATTGTTTCTGTACATTGCGGAAACTTCACTGAATGTTGTTTTGAAGAAAATCATGAATTGAAATCGCAATTAGATCTTTTTCTAAAAATCGTTCAGCCCTACTTAAATCCTTCTTATTAAGTGATATCAAATTTGCCATATGAACCAAAACAGCTTCTTTTTTAAAAGTTATTTATTCCTTGTCATATTTATCTTATATGGTGCTTTTTTTTAATGAAGAGTGATTTATTGTTTGTGTTTGTGTTCATAAGATGGGAAACCTAAAAATAATCACAGTGACATTTATTTTTGCAAACTGTTCAGCTTTAAGTCAAAGGCCCAAAGTTGATGAGCTGCAGCTGTTTTTGGAGAATAAAACACAAAACAGATTCTCAGACATTTGCATTTTAGTCAGATTTTAAGTTTTCTGGTTAAATCTATGACCAGTGTGTGATGTTGAGCAATGCATCAGTCAACTATTGCAGCAACTATTGCAGCAGAAATGTGCAGTAATTACGGTCGTATGACTCCAAACATGAACTCACTGCAGCAGAAAACAACGTCAGTCACTGTGACTCTTTACACACCCACACTCTTAGATATTTATGTAAATAAAAACACTTAAAGCATTAAATCTCAGCAGCAAACACGGCTCTAAAGATTATGTCAGAGTTTAACTCCAGAAAATAAGCCACGCCTGTTTGTGGAGTCGCTCAGGTGATAACTGCCTCTGCACCAGTGCATGCTGGGACAGGCCCTTCACCACTGTAAACAAGACAAACAGGAGAAGCTGAGGGAAGAGCAGAGATCACAAACATGAACTCTGGTGAAAAATGAAGTTTTTGTGCAGAGGAGCTGCAGCAGAAAGTGTGTGTGTGTGAGTGTGTGTGTGTGAGTGTGTGTGTGTTGATTCAGAGCCAAGGAGCAGACGTTTAGTCTCCATCAGCTCTCAGGCTGCAGCAGTTTCTACTTTATAACTTCATTTATTTAGCTCCACAGGAGTGTGTGTACTCAAACACAGATGCTTTAACTCTGTAACAGTCTGCAGAGCTGGATTAAGATTAAAGAAACAACCTCAGGAGTTAGGGCTGAACGGTTTTAGAAAAAGATCTAATTGGGATTTTTCTGGCAGAAACAGCGATTTCAATTCGATTCGCAATTTTCTTTAAATCAAACTTTAGTGAAGTTTTCACAATTTACAGAAACATTTACAAACTTGACAGAAAATTACATCAAACCATTGAAACATCAAAAGCTTTTACTCTAATGTGAGGATGAAAATAAAAACTTAAGGTAAGAATTGTTTCAAACTTTGAGATAAAAGGTCAATATTTTAATATGAAAAGTGGAAATTTTTAGAAATAAAGACAAAATTCTGAGACAAAAAGTCAATAAACTTCCAGAGTTTAAGAAATCAATTTAACATTATGTGAAAAAAGTCCAAACTTTCTCATTTAAGGTAAAAAATTTAAGATGAAAAAGTCTAAGATAAAAAGTTTTTGTTGTGATATAAAGGCAATGTTTGAGATTTAAAGTTTAAATTTTGATATAAAAAGTCAAAATTCTAAGATTGAAGTCAAAAATTTACAACATAAATACAAAATTAAAGGATAAAAGGCAAAAAAAAAATTAAAAATAAGATTTTTAGATAAGTAGTTGAATTTTGACTTTCATCAAAACCCAGAGTCTAAAACCTATTCCTGCTTTTTGTAAACCAGACTTTTTAAATAGTATTTTTAGTTTTAAAAACTGAAAAACAAAAAGAGCTATCTTTGACTCTTAACTTTTAAAAATAATGTTGAGCAGAATATCCTTAATTGTGTCACGTTAAATAAAATAAAATCAACAACAATCTCAAGGAAAAAAGGATTTTTCCAACAGTCTCACACTCAAAGACAGGTGTGTGTGAAACAGCTGATATAACAGATCCTGGGTCAGTCAGGAGCAGGAAAAAATCACAGCTTTAACGATCACATGATCACGATGTTTGAAATTAAGATTTCGATCAGAAAATGATAAATCGTTCAGCTCTGTGTGTACTCAAACACAGATGCTTTAACTCTGTAACAGCCTGCAGAGCTGGATTAAGATTAAAGAAACAACCTCAGGAGTAAAACCAGCAGATTAGGGCTGGAGCTGGATTCAACACTTTTACAGATACAGACTGAATTCTGCAATAATTACAGATAATTCACCTCAATCCAAGATATCTGCAATTAAGAATTCATTTACAGTAGGGCTGAACAATTTATCGTTTTTTGATCGAAATTACAATTTCAAACATGGTGATCATTTGATCGTTAAAGCTGTGATTTTTTCCTGCTCCTGACTGACCCAGGATCTGTTATATCAGCTGTTTCACACACACCTGTCTTTGAGTGTGAGACTGTTGGAAAAATCCTTTTTTTCTTTGGGATTGTTGTTGATTTTATTTTATTTAACTTGACACAATTTAGGATATTTTGCACGACATCATTTTTAAAAGTTAAGAGTCAAAGATAGCTCTTTTTGTTCTACAGTTTTTAAAACTAAAAATACAATTTAAAAAGTCGATTTGGAAATAACAAGAATAGGTGTTAGGTTTTAAGAAGAGCGTGGCTGTCACCGTTGGCTCGTTTACAAACTGGTTTAAAAAACCTCGTCACGTTGTAGAGAAGCAACGCTCGATGAAACCTGCTTTTCAACATGTTTCATCTCCTCTCTGGATAAATACAACAACACAGACACTCACACACACACACTCTCACACACACACACACGCACTCTTTAAAGCAAAGATGACATTTTATCAGCATTTCCACCTGTAAACAAACAAACAAACAAACAAACTTAAAGTTACAGAGAAAATTATTGTGGAGACAAAACAGCTTTGAAGCAAATTCCAGAAGTTATATCTGAGAAAGTTTAACAAGTTACAACAAGACGAGACACATTCATGGAAAAGGAAAAGTAGTTGTAAATTGTTTTGAGAATTTTTTATGGTATTTTCATTATTTTTAGTGGTTGAAGGAACATTTTTGATTCATTTAGAAAAACAACAAATTCATTTAGAGATTAGAGTCCTGATTTTATCAAATTTGTAAAGGTATAAAAGTTTATTACAGTAAAATCCCCATATTTGATTTTTTATCTTGCACCAAAAGTTATCGTGTATTGAAAATAAATCTGAAACAAACCGACTTTTTATTTTTCCAGCTGGTGTAAAAACTGCGTCCTCATTACCCACGTAGGCTGTTAGTGTAAAATAAAAAGTGATAAATGATTTAGGGGCTTTTATGAATTTGGTAAAAGTAAACAGCTCTTTCATGATGAAGTGAGCAGATTTACCGCTGTTTCTTTCCTGTCACTTCACTTTTATCTCTGGGACCGTTTCACATTTTTGTTGTTGTGTTGTAGTTGAGCTGATTTATTCCAGTAGGTGTCAGTAATTCACCTCAACCTGAGCGCCCCCAAACTGACAAACGCCATTAGCGCCGTGCATTGTGGGAAACAGTCATTTTCTCAGTCTGCAACGGACCAGTCTACCTGGCGTGGGGGGAGGCCAGACACTGGATGGTCAGAGAAGAGAAACAGAGACGAGGCCAGAGAAGAGAAACAGGGATGAGGCCAGAGAAGAGTAAAGAGAAGAAAAACAGAGACAAGGCCAGAGAAGAGAAACCGGGATGAGGCCAGAGAAGAGGAAAGAGAAGAAAAACAGAGACGAGGCCAGAGAAGAGAAACAGGGATGAGGCCAGAGAAGAAAAACAGAGACGATGCCAGAGAAGAGAAACAGGGATGAGGCCAGAGAAGAGAAACAGGGATGAAGCCAGAGAAGAGGAAAGAAGAAAAAAGACAAGAGGAAAGAGAAGAAAAATAGAGACGAGGACAGAGAAGAAAAACAGGGATGAGGCCAGAGAAGAGAACCAAAGATGAGGCCAGAGGAGAGAGAAGAAAAACAGAGACGAGGCCAGAGAAGAGGGCAGAGAAGAACAACAGAGATGAGGTCAGAGAAGAGGAAAGAGAAGAAAAACAGAGAGGAGGACAGAGAAGAGAAACAGGGATGAGGCCAGAGAAGAGGGCAGAGAAGAACAACAGAGAAGAGGAAAGAGAAGAAAAACAGAGAGGAGGACAGAGAAGAGAAACAGGGATGAGGCCAGAGAAGAGGAGAGAGAAGGAAAACTGAGACCAGGCCAGAGAACGGGCCAGAGAAGAAAAACAGAGACGAGGCCAGAGAAGAGGAAAGAGAAGAGAAACAGAGACGAGGCCAGAGAGTCAAGAGGAGACAAGGACACGTTTTTAAAGATTTTAACCCTCTTAGGAAACAGTACGCCAGGTAGACTGGTCCGTTACAGACTGAGAAATTTTCCCGGATCAGTAGAAACATCCGGGAACTTGTAGTTTACTACAGATCTACCAAGTTTTCACAAACTGATGCTACAAACGGAATTTCAGCAGAAGTAGGAGGAGGTTTGGAAAACAGCCTGTGACCTTGTTGCAGCTGGATGTGTTCACTGTACAATAATCTGATCAGAGTGTGTGTGTGTGTGTGACGTTTGGTAACGATGTTATCAGCCCAGGAATAAACCTGAGAGCTGATATAATCACATCAGATGGATCCAGACCCATCACACCATCATCATCATCATCATCATCATCATCACAGGTTTTCAGGAAACACAGAGGCTCAAAGAAGCAGATTTACATCAAACTTTGCATTTTCCCTCACACAACATCCCACTAACTTTAACTGATCACTGCAGCAGTTTGACTCAGTCTCTCAGAAACAGGAGTGAAAAACTGAACATTATGTGAGAACTGAACTGATTAAACTGGATTCCTTCTTCTTAAACCTTCTCACCTTCACTCAGGTGTGTTTCAGTTTCCTGCTCTGACTCTAGGGGGCGACAGAGCAGAGTTTCACAGCTGCATCCAAAAGTCTGACATCGTCTTTTTTAAAGCTCTGAAACTTATGTAACTGCTGTCTTCACATCATGAGGTTTAAATCCACCACACACACACACACACACACACACACACACACACACACACACACACACACACACACACATCACCCTCCCTCCTCAGGTGTGACTCAGCAGGTTTATTTCCTTCTCTCCTGCTTTAAATCAAAGCTGAATAATTTGCAAAAATAATCTAAATGTGATTATTTTTCCCTGTTTTGCACTTTTGATTTTTTTGTGTGTTTTTAAACAAACACATCGTTGAAAATGAACATCAACATTATATATGCCACAAAAACAACAAATGATATTTATTTACACTACTTATTATTTCTTTTCACTTTTTACTTTTCCCCCAAACACTTTAAGACAATTTTTTTGCCAAGTTTTCTTTCTTTTTAATCATTTTTGATATTATTTTTTACTACTATTCACTGTTTTTGTCACTCTCTTTCCCATTTTGCTGCCTTCTGACTATTTTCAAATGTTTTTTCTCACAATTTTGACTTTTTATTTCAAAATTATGTTATTTTTCTCTCAATTTTGACTTTTTATTTCAAAATTTTTTTCTCACAATTTTCAACTTTTTATTTCAAAATAATGTTTTTTTTCTCTCAATTTTGACTTTTTATTTCAAAATTGTTTTTTTCTCACAATTTTTATTTTTTAATTCAAAATTGTGTTATTTTCACTACTTATTATTTCTTTTTGCCCATTTAAGTCACTTTTTACTTTTCCCCCAAACACTTTAAGACAATTTTTTGCCAAGTTTTCTTTCTTTTTAACCATTTTTGATATTATTTTTACTATTTTTTGTCACTCTCTTTCCCATTTTGCTGCCTTCTGACTATTTTCAAATTTTTCTTAGATTTGTGTTGCTGTTTTATTTTTGTTGTTTTTTGACCATTTATGTCACTTTCGCTCTTTTACTCAACTTTTGAACCATTTTTTTCTACTTTCTGAGTGTTTCTCAAGTTTTATTTTAATCTTTTTTTGTCATTTTTTTCTGCTTTTTGAGTGTTTCACAAGTTTTATCTTCATCTTTGAATTTTTTTTCACAATTTTTGAGTATACATGCAAACATTCATACATATTTAAATAGGTACATATTTACATATATACACATATAAATACACACATGCATACATAAATACAAACATACATCTGTGATTGTTATAATTCAGAATGAATGGGTGGATGAGTGAGTGCATGAAATAGTTTTTGCATAAAGAGAGAAAATGATGGTTGGATTCAAAAAGCTTCTTCCTGCTCCTGTGTCTGACTCATAAAACTATTTATTTATTGGTTTTACAGCATTATGGTTTTGTTTACCTTTGATTTAGTGTTTTCTTTTTAAAATAAATAGATAAATAATGAAATGGAGGGATATGTTTGAGCTCTCTGTCTGACAAATCGTGTTTCTCGGTGACGGTTTTGCAGCTGCAGGAGTGAAAACTGCTCTGAAATGTTTTTCTGCTGAGTCACAGTTCGTCCTCATGAATCATGACTCTGTTAATCTGATAAAATCCCGTCTGAGACAAATCTCCGCCTGCAGACACACAAACAGCTTCACTTTCCTCTTTTTTCACTAAACCTGCAGCTCCTCACTCTCACAGGTCTGATCTGATCTATTTACCAAAACAAACAAACAAACAAACAGAGTAAACAGACGTTTTCTCTGCTTAGAGGAGATTTTACAAACCAACCTATGAGAAGAACAACACTTATTATAAGCTCTAATTTTTTTATTAAAGCATCCAGTTACATGTATTTGGTTGTTTCCATTTGGCTCTGTGTGGTATTTTTAGTCTTTCTCTTATAAAAATAAACCCTGATACCTTAACACGGTGGTAAATGTTCACTATTTTCATTGAATGGGAACTAAAATAAGAAAAGCACAAACAAAAAAACCATAGGATTCAAAAAAACTGATCTGAAAAAATAATAATGTTTAAGTCAAAATACTGGCAGTTTGGAGTCAAAAATAAAGATTCATTCAAGGATTCAAGGAGTTTTATTGTCATTCATCACATGTAAACATGGATGGATCAACATGAAAGAATAATGAAAGTTTCAAGTACAGTGTGTTTTTTGTGAATGTCTCATTAGGTTTTTGGGGGTTTGGCTTCATCACTGGTCGTCTGGCTCTAACTAACCCTCGAGGAACTCTGAGACAGAGCAGGAAAACCTGAGCACATCCTAAACCCACCAAACCCAAAAAAGACCCCTACCTGAAAAAAAAACAAAAAAAAGAAAGTTATCTTGTTTCCCATTTTAAGTCATAATTTTGTGATAAACAGTCAAATTTATGACCTTTTTAGCTCAAAATTTGTTTTGTTTTTTCTAATTATTTTGTCCTTTTATCATATTTTCTAATTGTATCTGAAAAATTATGACTTTAAATCTAAAGATTACAACTTTTCAAGTTAAAACATTGACTTTGTCTCAAAAACTCTGCTTTGAAACTCATAATTTTGTCATTTTATTTCACAAATTTGATTTGTTTCTCTAATTTTTTCATTTTATCCCAAAATTTGGACTTTTTTCCCCCAATGATTTTGTCATTTTATCTTTGAAATTTTTGTTTTTTTCTCACTTCTTTTCTTTATAGTTCAGATTTTGGAATTTCTATCTCAAAGTTTTGTTTTGACTTTTTACTCATAATTTTGTTCTTTTATCTTAAAAAATGTCTTTTTTTTCTCACAAGTTTTAAATTTTGACGTTTGATTTTAAAAATTTTGACCTTTTATTTTTAAAATTAAACCCTCGTGGTCGTTGAGAGAATTTGCAGAAATGTTTTGTGTTTTCAGCGTCTCCAGAAAGAAACATTTTCTCTGACTCTGTCTCTGTTTTTTTGTCTCTGTCTCCGTCGTGTTGCAGCGGCTCTGCAGGCCCTGAAGAGGAAAAAGCGTTTTGAAAAGCAGCTGGCTCAGATCGACGGCACGTTGTCCACCATCGAGTTCCAGAGGGAGGCGCTGGAAAACGCCAACACCAACACAGAAGTGCTGAAGAACATGGGCTACGCCGCCAAAGCCATGAAGGCGGCTCACGAAAACATGTAAGAGACGAGTTAAGAGNTAATTTTGTCTTGTTTTCATTGTTATAGGTTATTATTACTGTTATCATTACTGTGTTGTTTTATTTGATGTTTTTTTTTTTTTTTCCAAATTCTTTTTTATTTATTTTGGAAAAATCAACAATAAACACATATACACAACACAACATTCATCCATAACATAACACAGTGCCCTTTCACAGAAATTTATGACAAAGACAAAGACAAAGCAACCTATTACACTATTACTCATATCCCACTATTTTGATATATGACATAAAAGGTCCACAGACATTCTCAAAAATATTTTGTTTGCCCTTAAACAGATATGTAATCCTTTCCAGTGGGAGGGTAGACAACATCTGTTGCCTCCACTGACTTATCGCAGGTCCATGAACCTTCTTCCAGCTTAAGGAAATACATCTCTTTGCATTTAACAAGCTTATATCTATAAACATTCTTTCAGCTTTTGTGTACGTAGGTTTCTCTGGGTATAAACCAAATATGAACAGTCTTCGGTCTAATGTAAATATTTGATGTTTTTAATGTCTGTGAAGCGTCTTTGAGTATCTAGAACAGCGCTCTATAAATACAATTTATTATTATTATTATTATTATTTCTGACACGTTTGTGTGAGTCTAAGAGTTTTTTCTCTCTCTGACCTCGACCTGAACTTCCACAGGGACATCGACAAAGTAGACGACCTGATGGCTGACATCACAGAGCAACAGGAAGTGGCTCAGGAAATCTCAGACGTCATTTCCAGACCGGTCGGTTTTGGAGAGGATTACGACGAGGTGAGAGAAAAAAAAACAACATCACAAACTTCTTCATCTTCACTCGTCTTCATCAGTCTCTGCTCTCCAGTGTTGACGTCTTATACATCTACTGATTTATTATTCATGCAAAGCTGTGGAGCTAAACTCTGCCTGATGGAATAAAGACTGAGTAAAATATATTTAAAAGAAAAACTCTCCCAGACCAGCAGAGGGCAGCAAGTAAACAACAGAAGCTTTTAATCAAAAAGGAGGAAACTTTGACTTTTAGACTCATATTTTTGTCTTTTATCTCAAAATTTGGATTTTTTTTTTCATGAATCTGTCTTCATAATAAATTATCAACTTTTCATCTCAGAATTTTAACATTAAAATCAAATATTACAACTTTTAAATGTGATAATACAACTATTTTGAGCCAAGTGTTGACTTTTTGTCTTAAACACCCAACTATTGAACTCATAATTTTGTCTCTCTTTTTTTTATTTTTTAGTATTTTTGAGTTGTTTCTCACAATTTTTTCATTTTGTCTCAAACTTTGGCTTTTTTCCTCACAATTTTCCATATTTTTGACTTTTTTTTAATCATGATTTTTTTCTTTCAATAGCTAAATTTGACTTTTTTTTCAAAATTATGCCATATCGTCTCAAAATCAGAGCTTTTTTTCCCTTTCCCTTCTCATAATTTTGATTTTTTTTTCATGGGATTCTCTTTTTATTGAATTTTTGTTTTCAGGTAGACAAAATTTGAGAAAAAAGTAATTTTTTTGGGACAAAAAGACATAATTTGGAGAAAATAACCCAGAATTTTCAGCTAGAAAGACAAAATTAGGAGGAAAAAAATCAGATTTTGAGAACGAGAGACAGGATTTTGAGAAAAAAATTCAAAATTTTGCTGTAGAAAGACAAAATTATGATTAAAAAAGTCAGGATTGTGATTGTGATTTTCATCTCAGAATTTTAACATTAAAATCAAATATTACAACTTTTAAATCTGATAATACAACTTTTTTGAGCCAAGTGTTGACTTTTTGTCTTAAACACCCAACTATTGAACTCATAATTTTGTCTCTCTTTTTTTTTTTTGTATTTTTGAGTTGTTTTTCACAATTTTTTCCATTTTGTCTCAAACTTTGGCTTTTTTCCTCACAATTTTCCATATTTTGACTTTTTTTAATCATAATTTTTTTTCTTTCAGTTGCAAAATTTGACTTTTTTCTCAAAATTATGCCATATCATCTCAAAATTAGAGCTTTTTTTTCCTTCAAATTTTGACTATTAATGCAAACTAGGACTTTTTCCTTAGAATTTTGTCTTTTTAGCTAAAAGTTCAGGGTTAATTTTCTCTAAATCATGTCTATGTCTCAGAGAGTTAGAGGATTACGACGAGGTGAGAGAAAAAAAACATCACAAACTTCTTCATCTTTCCTCGACGTCTTATAAATCTACTGATTTATTATTCATGCAAAGCTGGATAATTTTTAATATGCAGTGCATTTAAAAGAAAAACTCTCCCAGACCAGCAGGGGGCAGCAACAAAACAACAAAAGCTTTTGATCAAAAAGGAGGAAACTTTGACTTTTAAACTCATATTTTTGTCTTTTATCTCATAATTTGGATTTTTTTTCATGGGATTCTCTTTTTATTGAATTTTTGTTTTCAGATGGACAAAATTTGAGAAAAAAGTAATTGTTTTGGGACAAAAAGACATAATTTGGAGAAAATAACCCAGAATTTTCAGCTAGAAAGACAAAATTAGGAGGAAAAAAGTCCGATTTTGAGAAAAAAATTCAAAAAATTATGATTAAAAAAGTCAGGATTGTGCTTGTGATTGTGATTTTTGACCAAAAATTACAACTTTTAAATCTGATAATATAACATTTTGAGCCAAGTGTTGACTTTTTTGTCTTAAACACCCAACTTTTAAACTTTTTCCTCACAATTTTTTTCATTTTGTCTTAAAATCTGTTTTTTTTTCTCACAACTTTTCATTTTTATTTCATGATTCTGTCTTTTTTTTTTAAATTTTGAGTTGTTTCTCACAATTTGTTCGTTTTGTGTCACAATTTTTAATTTTTATTTCACAGTCCTGACTTTTGTAATCATAATTTTGTCTTTGTACCGCAAAATTTTGATTTTTTTTTCGCAAAAACCTGTCTTTAGTTCTCCAAATTTTTTCTTTTATTGCAAAATATGACTTTTTCCTCCTACTTTTGTCTGACTGACAGAACTGGAATCATTTCTTTAAAATCAGGAGTAATTTAAGAATGTAAGTTTTATTTATTGTATGACATCACTGAACAGAATCAGCTGTTTGCTCTGAGTGAATCAGTCTGAAGACAAACAGTGAAGTTGTTTCACTTCTTCATTCTTCACAATCCCTGACCTCTGTGTGTGTGTGTGTGTGTGTGTGTGTGTGTGTGTGTGTTTGTCAGGACGAGCTGATGGCGGAGCTGGAGGAGCTGGAACAGGAAGAGCTGGATCAGAATCTTCTGGACATCGAAGGAGCACCAGACGTTCCTCTGCCCAGCGTTCCCTCCACGTCACTACCATCCAGACCAGGTGAGCCCTTTGTTTTATTATTGTTCAGGTGACGTTAAAACTCTGAGACAGAGCAGGAAAACCTAAGCACATCCTAAACCCACCAAACCCAAAAAAGAAAAAAAAAAAAGTTATCTTGTTTCCCATTTTAAGTCATAATTTTGTGATAAACAGTCAAATTTATGACCTTTTTATCTCAATTTTTTTTTCCTAAGTTCTTTCAGTCATATTCTTGAGTATTGTATAAAAATTATGAATTTCAATCTGGAAATCACAACTTTTTGAGTCAAAGTGTTGACTTTAGACTTAAGAACCCTGTTTTAAAATCATAATTTTGTGAATTTATTTCACTAATTTGAGTTTCTTCTCCCAGTTTTTTCATCAAGTTTGACTTTTTTTTTTTCATTTTATCTCAAAAATTTGTTTTTTTTCCTAAGTTCTGCCAGTCATATTCTCGAATATTGTATAAAAATTATGACATTCAATCTGGAAATTGCTTAAGAACCCTGTTTTAAAATCATAATTTTGTGAATTTATTTCACAAATTTGAGTTTCTTTTCCCAGTTTTTTAAATTTAGTCTCAAGTTTTGACTTTTTTCTCACTTTTTTTTTCATTCTATCTCGAAATTTGGACTTTGTTTCCTCACTTTTTTGTCATTTAATCATAAAAAAGAAGACTTTTTTTCACAAGTTTTCCTGTTGATCTCAAAAATTTGATTTTTTTTCTAAGTTCTTTCAGTCATATTTTGAATATTGTATAAGTTTGAGTCAAAGTGTTGACTTTAGACTTAAGAACCCTGTTTTAAAATCATAATTTTGTGAATTTATTTCACTAATTTGAGTTTCTTCTCCCAGTTTTTTCATCAAGTTTGACTTTTTTTTTTCATTTTATCTCAAAAAATTTTTTTTGTTCCCAAGTTCTTTCAGTCATATTCTTGAATTTTGTATAAAAATTATGACTTTCAATCTGGAAATTACAACTTTTTAAGTCAAAGTGTTGACTTAAGACTTAAGAACCCTGTTTTAAAATCATAATTTTGTGAATTTATTTCACTAATTTGAGTTTCTTCTCCCAGTTTTTTCATCAAGTTTGACTTTTTTTTTCATTTTATCTCAAAAATTTGTTTTTTTTCCTAAGTTCCAGTCATATTCTCGAATATTGTATAAAAATTATGACATTCAATCTGGAAATTAATTAAGAACCCTGTTTTAAAATCATAATTTTGTGAATTTATTTCACTAATATGAGTTTCTTCTCCCAGTTTTTATAATTTAGTCTCAAGTTTTGACTTTTTTCTCACTTTTTCTTTCATTCTATCTCAAAATTTGGACTTTTTTTTCCTCACTTTTTTGTCATTTAATCATAAAAAGAAGACTTTTTTCACAAGTTTTCCTGTTTATCTCAAAAATTTGTTTTTTTTTCCTAAGTTCTTTCAGTCATATTTTGAATATTGTATAAAAGTTATGACTTTTTGAGTCAAAGTGTTGACTTTAGACTTAAGAACCCTGTTTTAAAATCATAATTTTGTGAATTTATTTCACAAATTTGAGTTTCTTCTCCCAGCTTTTTCATCTAGTTTTGACTTTTTTTTTTTCATTCTATCTCAAAATTTGGACTTTTTTTCCTCATTATTTTGTCATTTTATCATAAAAAGGACTTTTTTTTAACAAGTTTTCCTTTTTATCTAAATAATGTGACCTGTTACATCAGAATTTCATTTTTTTCTCAATATTTTGACTTTTTTTTCCTCATTATTTTGTCATTTTATTGTAAAAAGAAGACTTTTCTCACCTTTTTTTTCCTTTTTTATCTCAAAATTTGACTGTTTTCTTATATTTTTGTTCTTTTGACCTAAAAGTTTTGACTTTTTTTTCTCACAAGTTTTAATTTTTATTCTAAAATTTTACCTTTTTATGTCAAAGTTTTGACTATAATGGGCCCCCCCAAAAAAATCTCCTGCACATAAATGAAACAAACAGTGTGAGATCAGTGAAGTTAATTTTTTCTCTTTTTTCTTTTTCTGGTTTCCAGCCAAGAACAAGGAGGAGGACGAGGACGACATGGCGGACCTGGAGGCGTGGGCGGCGAACTAAGCCGGCTCGCCCGCTGGCTCACCAGTGGCCCTCTACCGTCCGTCTCTGTGCGACCAGGCCCATCATCAGCAGACGTCTGGGAGGGAGGCGGGGACTCTGGGCTGCTGGCACGCCGCTCCGTTTCTAAGCCGACGTCCCGACATCCGACCTCACCCCGACCCTGAAGTATGCACCTCCTGCACCAACCCCCCCCCCACCAATACACAAACGAGCCGCCCGGGCTGCAGACGTGTCTTTGCTCTGGCTGCACACTCCTCCTCCTCCTCTTTCTCTCCTCCTCCTCTTTCTCTCTCTCTCTCTCTCTTTTTAAAGGGCGCAGAGTCAAAGCCACGCCCTCACAGCCTGAGGCGCCGTCTCTTTAAGAGTGCATGAGCGAGCGTCCGCGGGGTACGAGTGCATACTTGGAGGGCCGGTTTGTGGAGGAAGAGGGAAAAGCTTGTTTCTGAGAGGAATGTGAAGAATCAACAAATGTTTGGGGGAAAACAAAACAAAACAAAACAAAACAAAAAAAAACACGACACAAAAAGAAAAAAAGACGACATGACTCAGCCATTTTTTTCTGCTTCCTGCGTCTTCATCTCTCTCTGCTCTTCTACGACGACGACCGTGAAATCTGGTCGTCCGTGCAAAAACTCCACAGCAGGAAAAAGAAAATTAAAGATTAGAAATGTGGGATTTTTACAGCGAAACGTCACTGATCAACTGTTAAAGGTGACGCGTTAAATCTTTGGAAACAACATCAAATTAAAAAAAAAAAAAAAAACGATCATGTGCTCATTTTTCTTCAGGCAGAGAAATAAAACAAATCTTTATCTTCATTTCTCTGACATAGTTGCAGGACGTTACCAACCTGTTGCTTCTTTTCAGATTCAGAGATGTGCAAAAACATTTCTGTAAACTTTTAAAAGCATCAAATATTCAATAAAAAAAGGGATCAAGAAGGTTTTAGGCCTTCGCCAGCGACACTTTCAATTTAATTCTGACAAACCAACAAGTCTCAAGGCTGTAAAAAAACTCAGAAACACTATGAAATAATGAACAAAAAACACTAGTAGACTTTTCACCACATCCTCATGTCTTAAGTCGAGTCTTTAAACTGCAAAAACTGAAATCTAAGCAAATGATTCTGACTGGAAAATTGTCTTGTTTTGCTCAGCGTCTCTTATTGAGCAGGCTCCATTAACAACCTGCACATGAAAACTGTCCACACGTGCTCTTGAGTCTTGTTACGACCCTCATTCAAGTGAAAACTCCAAAAAAAAAGTCTTATGTCAAGATGTTAAAAGACAAAAACGACGTCTGAATTAGTTGTGATGAGTAAAAAAATCTATCAATGGTGTAAAAAATAAAGTTGAAATGAGATATTTTTCTGGGCTGGTCTGATGAACGCGGCATATCAAGTTTAAAAAGACATTTTTTAATTGAAATTAGACATAAATGCATCAAAATAAAAGCTTAAATTTCAGTTTTTGTAGCGTATGCATCATTTTTAATCTCTGTTTACGAACACTACACCAAGATGATTCTATCGTCTGTGACTGTTTACATCCAGGTCGTCGAGATTCAGAGCAAAATGTTTGTAGCTGTTAATCAAAGCTGTGAAAGACAAACCACAGCAAAAATAAGATATAAGCAACTTTTTATGTCTTAGTTTCAGTAAAAAAAGTCTTTTTAAGCTGAATATGAGCCTCATTGATTGGATTAGTCCATAAAAAAGTCGTGTTTCAAGTTATTTAAAGACACAAATGAAGCTTTTAACAAGTCAAAAAATCAACTTGTTTGGTTTCTTGGATTAAGAAATTATTCTAAATTCAAGAAACTTGATAAGCAAATCTTAATTTAGACGATTTTTCTTACTCATTACAAGAAGTTAAATCCTGAAAAAGACATGTTTCTCAACTCGTCAGTTAAATGTGGATCATATTAAGTACAGAAGAACAATTTTGACTTGAAGTAAACACTTAGATTTTAGCTGTTGCTGTGCGTGTGAACGACCCGTAACAATAAAAACATAAATAACCAGCCCAACCAGAGAATAAATGTGCCAAAAAAGAAGCTCAAATTTCAGATTCTGACTCTAGATTTTGATCCAGAGACTTTTCTTTTGCTTCAGTTTCATCCTCAAAATTGTAAAATATTTAGAATAATCAACAAAAGTCTCACCCTTTTGCCTTTACACAAGACTCTAAACTGTTAAAAACTATTTCAAAAATGTAAACTGAGTAAACAATTCATGAAAAAGTTTCTCTGATTTGAAATGTTTGATTATTCAGACGTTATCAGGATAATTCAGAGCGTTTTTCCTCCTGTTCAGTTAAACAGTGACGTTCACACGTGAAAATCCCACATGGTTTGAAAACGGAGATAACCTGTGTGTGTGTGTGAGTGTGAGTGTGTGTGTGTGTGTGTGTGATGTTTTCCAGCCTTTGGACACAGTGACCTCTTGTGAATATTTAGTCAAACTCAAAAGGTGAGCTGGATTTTTTTTCTTTGCTCTTGAATCACCTGTAGTGAAAAATTGATTGAGAGGTGGACGAACGAACAGGAGAGTTTGTTTTTGTGATAAAAGGATCAAATGTTCTGCTCACCGCACCCTCAGTTTTTACTTTAGCTTCACTTCCCTCCTTCTGTCTGCAGATATGTTTATGCATGGCAGGTTTGAGTTAATCCATCAAACAAATGGTTGAGATTGTATTTAAACATTGACAACAGTCTTTAAATAAAACAAACATATGAATACGTCACTTTGTGCTTTTCTTCTTTTCTGAATAAAAATCTTTCAACGTTTTTAATTTTCTGGCTGCAACACGTTACAAGAACAAGCTCTTGTTACCGTTGGACGTCCTACCTGTTTGGGGTCATTACGTCACATCCTGACGCCCGTACCCTGAATATTCACTCTCCTTTCCACCAGAGGAATCCAGAGTTCAAACATATCAAAAGTGTTGTTTCATCAAATTATTCCAAGTGGTGAAATTTCTCCTGTAAAGTCCGTTGTTTGTCTGTCTGTCGTGTCCGTTCTCATCAATAACAGCAGCTTCACAGTCTTAGAGCATTTCCTCCTCAATGTCAATCTGACAAAAATTGGCGGATTTAATTTCCTTAGACTTCTAGCTACAAGACAAAAGTGACTCCACAATTTTCTGTTGAGTTTTCATGCCAGGGGAGCTTGTGATAGACAACAAGTGCTCCCTGCTTGACTGGTCTTGTGTAATTTCTCTATTAGAGGGTCGTTTATTGGCTAACAGGCCTGTGACTCACTCCTACAGTAACCAATCACCTTACACTTCACTGGAAGCAGCTGCAGCCATTTAGATCATTGATGAGACCCACTTATCACTGAGTGTCTCCATTAATATTCATGTCTGGGCATCAACTGTGACTGAACTACAATTTCATGATTTTTGTTGAACCTTTCCACAAAGAGACTAAAAAAGTTGACTAAAAAGAGGACACTGAGCACTGATGAAGCTGGTTTTGTTTGCACAGAGTCTTTAAACAAGATTGCCTGTTGTAAAAACTCTCTAACTCCTACAAAGTTTTACCTAAAAAGCTCAAATTTCACCCAGATGTAGATGAGAAGGTGTAGAAGTGATGTGGTGGATGTTTTATGTCTGACATGAAGCATCTTGAAGTTAATGATGCTTCATGTCAGACATAAAACATGCTGAACCTTTCCACAAAGAGAGCAAAGTTGACAAAAAGAAGACACTGCACTGTAAAAACTGAAATCTAAGCAAGTCATTCTGTCTGATTTGTAGTAAAAATTGTCTTATTGTTCTTAATTCGAGCCACATTCACCAGACCAGGTCATAAAAATGTCTCATTTCAAGTTTTTTTAAGACAAAAATGAGGTGTAAATTGCTTGTAACAAGTCAGAAAAAATCTGCCAATGAGATAAGACGAATTCACCCGGGAAGTTTCTTGAAATTAGAAAGATGTCTTAAAACAAGAATCTTTTATCTTATCCCATTGGCAGATTTTTTTTGACTTGTTACAAGCAACTGATGCCTCATTTTTGTCTTTAAAAAACTTGAAATAAGACATTTTTATGAGCTGGTCTGGTGAATGTGGCTCAAATCAAGAATAGTCAGACAAATTTTACTAAAAATAAGACAGAATGACTTGCTTAGATTTCAGTTTTTGCAGTGTGAGCACAGATGAAGCTGGTTTTGTCTGCGCAGAGTCGTCAGACTAAACTGTGGCATCTGCTGGTGTTTGACACCTGAGACTAAAAACTCTCTAACTCCTATAAAGTTTTACCTAAAAAGCTCAAATTTCACTCAGATGTAGATGAGAAGGTGTAGAAGTGATGTGGTGGATGTTTTGTGTCTGACATGAAGCATCTTGAAGTTAATGATGTTCAAAAATTTAAAGTGTTTCAGCTGCATTTATCCTGATGTGGACTTTATCCACATATAAAAACATGATATTTTCTGAAACTAGAGACTTTAATCTTTCAAATGAGGAGAAACTGATGAACTTTGACCTCATGGTTCTATGGTTAAAAACTTGAAACATAGCATGGTAAATAGGCCCGAAGTAGGTGGAGTGTAGTCTGTAAAAACTCAGAGTATTTGCTTTCATACATTCAAACACATTTATTCTGTGATCTATCAGAAACAACTTTGACTTCTTTACCTGTTGTTCTCGCTCAGTAAAGAATCAAAATGACAGGAAGTTGTGACAGAAACCAAGACGAAGTCCAGCGTGAATGAAGAGAACAAACGTCAAGGCTGAGGTCAGAGGTCACAGGTAACGTTGGGTAACTTCACAGTTCACATGCACACACATGTTCAACGCTGTTAACCAGGACTTTACGTGTTCAGCCTGTAGAAAAACTCAAGAAAAGATTAAGATGTGTGAACATATGAGATATAGATTGATTTTATTAAAACAGGGTTTCCTGTTCCTGTTTGTTTCGTTGCTGTTTGTCAGATTTTCTGCATATTTCAGAGAATTCAGGAGACACTACTGCAAAAGGTGGACGAGCCAAAAAGGACAATTAAGGTTTAACAGAAACAATAGAACTCACTATATCTGATATTTATAAGCTTTGAAGGCAAAAATAAAGATTATTGTCATCATTTATAAGAGTCTGGGGCATCACTTTTCTTTATATTAATATCACAGACTGATTAATAAAGACGCCTATTTACGCCAGTTAAATACTAAAAAGGAAAACTTGATTAGTTGGGATTTTTTTTTTTTTTTTGGACCATAATAAGTTTGAATTTTGAGATAAATGTCAGAACTTCAACTATTTATCTCAATATTTTGAGTTTCCCTCTTGTAGTTCAGATTTTTTTCTTGTAATTCAGCTGAATCTGAAAAAAATTGGCTTTATTTTCTAACAATTTTGAAACTTTATCTCAAAGTTGTGACCAAATTAACCAATTTTTTTTACTGTTAATCTCAAAATTTTGAATTTTTTTAACTTTCTTTTCATCATTTTTTTTTTTATTTTCACCATGATTTTTGACTGTATTATCTTACATTTTTTACTCTATTTAAAAATTTTGACTTTTTCCCTCATCATTTTGACATAATCTCAAAAATCTGAATTAATTATGTAAAAATAAATTGACTTTTCATCTCATGAGTTTGACTTTTTTTCTGATATTTCTGACTTGATTATCTGTTTATGTTTTTTATTATTATTATTACTCAGCACCAGGAAGACGTGGTGATTTCAACTTTTTGTCTAAAAATTCTGTGATCTTATCTCAAATTTTGACTTTTTAATTCATTGTTTTGGCTTTTTATCTCAAATTTTGATATCTTGTCTCTAGTTTTTCACTTTCAATCTAAAAATTTTGACTTTCTCCCTCATGATTTCAACTTTTCATCTCAAAGTTCTGATATTCTATCTAAAAAATGTTAAACTCTATCTCAAATTTTGATCCTGTCTCAAATATTTTAACTTTCTCACCTGAGATTTTGACTTTTTTTCCTCTTGATTTCAGCTTTTTATCCAAAAAATCTAATATTCCATCTCAAATTTTGACTTTTTAAGTAACAATTTTGACGTTTAATCTCAAAATTTACAGACTATAGGGGCGAAAAAAAGCAAAATTTTCATTATTTTTTTAACCGGCAGAAATGGACTTGAAGGTTTAGTACCAGCAAGAATTTAACTCTACTTTCACCCCTATTATTATTATTATCATGAACTTTAAATTTTGACTCCACTGTATATACCCGACAAATGCACACTGCACACTGCAATTTTTGCACAGTTTGTTATTTTATTCTGTCTATTTATTACAAAGGCTAGTTGATTGTGTTATTCTCTTTTTTTATTGTATATTTGTATATATTTATTATTCTCATTTCTACGTTTGGGCTTGCTCCGGGACAAGGGTAACCTCATTCCGTCCCACCCATGTTTTACATGGGTTGCATGACAAATAAAACTCCTTGAGTCCTTGAATAAAAATGTTGACTTTTTGTCTCATAATAATGACCTTTTATGTCAGAATTGTACTTTTTTTCTTAACATTTTGACTTTTTATATTTACACTTTGACTTAAAATGGTTTTTTCATTTTTTATATATATTTATATATATTTTTTATTATTATATTTTAACTATTGGAGTTGTGCTTCTGTAGATTAATTCTTGTATTTTCAGCTTTTTTCCAAATGAATCAGGACTGAACTCGCTTCAGTCACTTTAGCCCCGCCCACAATACAACCAAAGCAATCGCTGGTCAGTTTTTGTCAATCAACCTTTATCCAATCAGATCACTCGATCGCGGGGCGGGAGCTGCTTCCACCAATGAGCGTGCCGCTCTCGTGTGTGCTCGCCCCGCCCCCTGGTGTGAACTGTTTGAATGATAAAAACATGACGATGTTCGCGTCCCTCCCTCTTTGCCTCTGTCTGTCGGCCAGGCTGCCTCTCAACTCCACCTCACGGGACAAAACACAAGAAAACAACCATGTCTGAGAAACTTCCCCACAAAGTCGGTGAGTGTCTGCTTTTTATTCATCCACCGAGCTGAAAAAGAGGAGGGTTACGTGTTAAAGCGTAGCGGTTAACTCGCTGTAGCCTGGAGTAACGGTCGTTTTTGTGACGTCGTTGTCTTAATTCTGCATGTTTGAAGTCTTTTACTCTCTTTATAACTCTTTTGTTTTAAAATATCACCATTTCTAAGCTCGTAGCTCGTTGTGTATCAGAATCTGAGAATGAATCGACATGTAACAGACTAGCGCCGAGCATGAGCCTCTGTCCGAGCGGGGAAGTCTTCCGCCGCCTCTGGGGGTTGTAGTTTTTAAGCGTAGCCGTTAGCGTTGACTTCAGCGTGAGCGGCTGCCTTTGTGAACTACAATACCCATGATGCTTGTAGCTCGGAGCCAGTTTAAGCATGAGTGACAGGAGCAGGCAGACAGAGCTCAAGTGTATGAAGCTGGAAAATCGGTGTGAACTACACGTGGTAGTGAAAAAAAAACTTCAAGAGTTGGTTAAAATGTGCATTTTTCAAAAATTATTATTTTCAGTCATTTTATGTTTTACCCTGAACTGGTTTAAGTTGCGTCCAGGAAACACGTTTCAAGTTTTTTTTGCATTAAAAATACATTAATGGAGACATATGCACAGGTTGCATCGAAAATTAAAAAAAAAAAAGCCGTACGAGAACAAAATGTGCTATTGCATGTAAATAATCAGAAATTGAACAGAATTTTTGAGGAAAACCGTAGAACATTTTCTCTGAAGTTGTGCATTTTTGCATTATTGCTTGTTTTTGGAGAGCAGCTGGTTCAAAGCAGAAAAAGTTGCACAATGTCCAGTTTATAGATAGCTCTGGGTCATAGTCCACACACACACACACACACCATTGAAGTGTGTAGGCTTCAGCCAGTGTGGGCTGCTTCAGTCAAGTTCTGACATGTTAATTGGTGCAACATATACAACAGGCATCAATCAGTGCAGCTGTTAATAAACTTTTAATACAAGTGAGAAATCAGCTGAAGTTTATAGATGTCTGCAAGGTGCATTTTTATAACACCACCATCTTTCACTAACTGCACTTACTTTTCAAAATAAAGTTTTTATAATTGCATTAAACATTTTAAAAACTTGTCATAATTTTTGATAAGTGATTATATGAACATGTGGACACAGCTGTGGTGAAAGTTGACACCTCACTGATTCTGCACAGATGTCACAGCTGCACAGAGAGAGGAGCAGGTGTTCTGGTGTAATGAGTTACTGTGTTAACTTGTGACTTTCCGTTTATTATCATTACAACTGTTGTGGATTTTAGCAGCACAATGACAAAGATGCCTCATTGTTTTAACCTTCGTTATATAGAAGCCTATTTCTGCCAGTGAAGAAAATAAAAACAAAAACTTGGCCGTGTTGAGATTTTTTTCCCATTTTTATCTCAAAACTTTGAGATAAATTGTTATTAAAATAATAAACAAAACTTCATATTTTGAATCAACTAATAAATTTTTATTTATAGAGTCTGGCACTCTAAAGTTCCTAGATATTGTATATTTGAAGTAAAAAAACAGTATTCCCACATGTGTTCAAATATTTTTTTATTAAGAAAAAGATTATAATTTAAGGAGATTGTGTATTTTTGAAATAAGTAAAGTCAAGACTAATGTAAAATCCAGATGTGTTTTATTTTGTGGGTTAAATTAAAGAATGAACTTAGTGATGAATTGAAATTGTGTCAAAATGTTGAAATAAAAAATGATAAAGGATTACAATGTAAAATGACTGAAAGGTGAAATGATTGAAAATGATAATAATTCTTATGTTTTCTTTTCTTTTAGTATTGCTGATTCTTTCATTAGTAGTTGTATATAAATTATGTAAATGTATATAAATTCTTGTCTTTAGCTCTGTTTTGATTTGGAACTTTTTTTTACTGATTATTGTAACTGGATAAAAAATTAATTAATTCACAAGAAGTTAAAGCAATGAGAAAAAAGTTGAAATTTTTAAATTAGTGGAAAAAGTCTGAGATAAAAAGGAGAAATGTTGCGATACAAAGTCAAATTTCAGAGATTCAGAAGTTGAAAATGTGACTTTGTATCGCAAAATTTAGACTAAATATGGGGGTAAAAATTGTTTAACAAATCCAGTTTTTAATTTTTTTTTTACTGTCTGAAAAAGCTTTCTATATCTTTAAGCTGCAAGGGTCACCATCTGACAGGGTCACCTTTTAATCCAGAACACCGGTGCAGTTTTGTTTGGTCTCTGATGTCTTTGAGTAATTGTATTTTGCATTTATCTTTGCTTTTGCTCCATTTTGATATGGAAATTAATTGCACAGAATTAAACTTTTGTGCTGATTATTGAAACCGCAAAAAAAAAAATAAAAAAAATCACTAGTTCGCAAAAAGTTGAAGCAATGAGAAAAAAGTTGAAATTTTGAGATAAGTGAAAAGTCAGAGATAATAATGTGAAATGTTAAGACACACAGTCAAATTTTGGAGATTCAAAAGTCAAAATAATGACATTATCTCAAAATTTAGGTTTAGAATTGGGGTAAGCAAATTTAAAATCCAGTATTTTAATTTTTTTTTTACTGGCTGAAAGTCACCATCTAACAGGGTCACCTTTTAATCCAGAACACCGGTGCAGTTTTGTTTTGTCTCTCTGAACCTAATTAGCTTACACGTCTGGTGACTGATGCCAACATTAATTGTTTTGTTCACTAATTGGATTAAACATCCGCACAGATTGTGTAACTTAAACTCTAGATCTCTGGTTAACGTCCAGTGTTTCAGAGTTTCTGGGGACTTTTGTCTAAATAATTCATGGAAACTGAGGCCAGTACTTTTTCATCTGTGACCTTTTTATCTGGTCAATGATTAAACTCCAGGTAGCGGTTAGTGAAGTGAGTAAAGTTTGAGATAACGTCTATTGTTTTCTGCTGATTATCAGCGCTCGGGTGCAGATATCTGCTCACACATTAATAAAATACTAAATCTAAATTGTCAGTTGTCGCCCATAAAAGGAAGTAATCTGTCGCACAATCTGTGTCCAAGGCTGTTCACCTGGAAAAATCTGTTTAAGGATTTTTAGGGAGGGGTTTAATCTAACTGATTATTTTTCCTTATGTTGCAGTTGTGATTTATTTTGCGATTACTTTTAGATGTCCTGTCTTATGTGTTGTTGTGTCATGAACATTAGTTACAGCTTTACTACAACCCATAAAATGTGTTTTTGCTCCTCATGATGACTGTTTTTTGTCCATTTTAGTGTCTTTTTTGCCACTTTTGGAACATTATTTGCTACTTTCTGACTATTCTTAATGTTTTCTCCTATTTTTCTTGCAATTTTTTTATACTCATTGACCATTTTTGCCACCTTAAACTTACTTTTATTGCTTCTTCTTGCTGTTTTTGCCACTTTTCACTCCTGTGATTGTTTCTCTTACAAAGGTCATTTTCAAAAATGTGTCTTTGTTTTGAGCAGGGTTGAGTAACTGATGTAGAACATTAAACATCTACTGCATAAACTGTATCTATATTTTGACACAAGAAATATTCACTATATCAACTAGTTTTATTGTGATTTAATCTAATTTGTGCTTAATATCCCAGCCCTAGTTTAATAAGTGGTAAAGTTTTGGTGAAATCCTGAAAATAAAAATGTCTGAGTGATGAAATGAAAGTGTCCCAGGGTTGATAGAGATGTCAGACAGAATGGTTGTTTTTGCAGATGGACCCAGGACTGAGGGTTTGGACTCAGTTACCTGCAGGTATCAGTGTCCTCCTGCTCCAGATCACCCCCCCACCCGAGTTTCACCCACCGTTCACTCTGACCACAGCAGTTTTTGTAACAGAGCAGCGTTAGAGCAGCTCTCCTGACCCGGCTGTGACCCCACTAATCCGCTCTGCAGCAGGTTCATTCAGCTCAGAGCTGGTTTAAAGCTGCAGGGTCAGAGCTGCAGGTTTAAAGCTGCAGGTTTAAAGCTGCAGGTTTAAAGCTGCAGGTTTAGATCTGCAGGTTCAGAGCTGCAGGTTCAGAGCTGCTGGTTTAAAGCTGCAGGTTCAGAGCTGCAGGTTCAGGGTCTCTAAGGTGTGTTTGCTCCGGCTGCAGGTTTATCTTGTTGCTTCAGGTTCAGAGCTGCAGGTTCAGATCTGCAGGTTCAGAGCTGCTGGTTTAAAGCTGCAGGTTTAGATCTGCAGGTTCAGAGCTGCAGGTTCAGAGCTGCTGGTTTAAAGCTGCAGGTTCAGAGCTTCAGGTTCAGAGCTGCAGGTTCAGAGCTGCAGGTTCAGAGCTGCTGGTTTAAAGCTGCAGGTTCAGAGCTGCAGGGTCAGAGCTGCAGGTTCAGGGTCTCTAAGGTGTGTTTGCTCCGGCTGCAGGTTTATCTTGTTGCTTCAGGTTCAGAGCTGCAGGTTTAAAGCTGCAGGTTCAGAGCTGCAGGTTCAGAGCTGCTGGTTCAGAGCTGCAGGTTTAAAGCTGCAGGTTCAGATCTACAGGTTCAGAGCTGCAGGTTTATCCTGTTGCTGCAGGTTCAGAGCTGCAGGTTTAAAGCTGCAGCTCTGAACCTGCAGCTCTGAACCTGCAGCTCTAAGTAAAAGCTTTTGATGCTTCAATGGTTTGATGTAATTTTCTGTCAAGTTTGTAAATGTTACTGTAAATTGTGAATATTTCACTAAAGTTTGATTTAAAGAAAATTGTAAATTGAGAATTAAAATCGCTGAATCTGCCAGAAAAATCACAATTAGATCTTTACTAAAATCGTTCAGCCTTAGTTTCAGCTGCATTTATCCTGATGTGGATTTTAGTCAAATATAAAAACATGACATTTTCTGAAACTAGAGACTTTAATCTTTTACATGAGGAGAAACTGATGAATTTTAACCTTAGGGTTCTACAGTTATAAGCTTTAAAAACATAGCATGGTAAAAAGGCCAGAGTTGGGTGAAGTGTGAGAGGTTAAAGAAGTGAATCAGCTGAGTTTAAACGTCTTTATTCTCTCTGTGTGTTTCCAGCTGACATCAGCCTGGCCGAATGGGGCCGTAAAGCCATCGACATCGCTGAGAACGAGATGCCCGGTCTGATGAAGATGAGGGAGATGTACGGTCAGTCCAAACCTCTGAAGGGCGCCCGCATCGCCGGCTGCCTCCACATGACCCTGCAGACCGCCGTGCTCATCGAGACCCTCACCGCCCTGGGGGCTGAGGTGACCTTTACCTGCTCGTTAATGTTTCATCAGGAGGAGGGGGGGGGGGTCTGCAGATCATTGGTGTCCTTTAGAGAAACATTCATCTGCATGAGGAAGAGCTCAGGCTTTATGCATCATCTGTGGTTGCACAATTTTTAACACTTCTCAGCAGAAAAAAATGTGCACAGAGTTGAAGAAATGCAACTGGAAAACTCTGAATGAGACTTTGTTAAAACCGGTTCTGCTACACAATAACAGTAAAAATGTGTTGAGAGACAGAAGTGCAGAGTAAATGTTTAAAACAAAGACCAAACTTTACTCCTCCTCTTTATCCTGTTCTGTTAAACCTGCTGCTGACAGCTCTGAGTGTTTGACTCTTTTAACTTTTCTAAAGAACAAACAGCAGCTGACACCTGAGTTTGTTTGAGATGTTTTAACTGTGGCACCACTTTCTGAGGAGTTTTACGATGTGCACAGTCTGCAGTAAGGCTGAACGATTTATCGTTTTCTGATCGAAATCGCAATTTCAAACATCACAATCATGTGATCACTAAAGCTGCGATTTTTTTTCCTGCTCCTGACTGACCCAGGATCTGTTATATCAGCTGTTACACACGCACCTGTCTTTGAGTGTGAGACCGTTGTTGAATTTTGTTTTTAGTTGTTTTGTATTTAACGTGACACAATTAAGGATATTTTACACAACATCATTTTTAAAAGTTAAGAGTCAAAGATAGCTCTTTTTGTTCTTCAGTTTTTATAACTAAAAATACAATTTAAAAAGTCCGGTTTAGAAAAAGCAGGAATAGGTTTAAGACTCGGAGTTTTGAGAAAAGTCAAAATTCAACTATTTATCTAAAGAAAATTTTGCCTTTTATCCTATAATTTTGTATTTATTTCATATAATTTTGACTTAGATCTTAGAATTTTAACTTAACATATCACAATTTAAACTTTTTTTTATCTCAAACATTGCCTTTATTTCAAAACTTAGACTTTTGTCATCTTAAAATTTTGACCTTAAATGAGAAAGTTCAGACCTTTTCCACATAATGTTAAATTGATTTCTTAAATTCTGGAAGTTTATTGACTTTTTGTCTCAGAATTTTGTCTTTATTTCTCAAAATTTCCACTTTTCATATTAAAATATTGACCTTTTATCTCAAAGTCAGAAACAATTCTTACCTTCAGTTTTTATTTTCATCCTCACATTAGAGTTAAAGCTTTTGATGTTTCAATGGTTTGATGTAATTTTCTGTCAAGTTTGTAAATGTTACTGTACACTGTGAAAGTTTCACTAAAGTTTGATTGAAGGAAATCGCGAATTGAATTGAAATCGCTGTATCTGTCAAAAAAAAACGCAATTAGATCTTTTTCTAAAACTGTCCAGCCCGAGTGCACAGTCTGCAGTGTCGTCTTTTTCAGGAAATATTGTTTTTTTTATCCGTTTACTGGAACAAATTGGTTGCATCTGGTCCTCTGGCTCTCCCCGTGTTTGCCTCAAGGCCGTTTGTTCTGTTATCGTGTTTTTATCTCTCAGACCAGGACCGGCTTAGTCCTGCAGGAAACTGAGAACCAGCAGAGAATAAACAACCTGCTGTTCTCTCTCAGGCTGAGAGAGAAAGGACAGAAGAGCAGAGGAAAACTAAAAGAGAGAGTAAAAAGCTGTCTCAGAATTATTCACCGCTCACATTTCCTGCAACCAACAAACGCTTTGTTTATCAATTTAAAAACCCTTCGATTTTATGATTTAGTTCAGGGGTGTCCAAACTTTTATCTGATAGGGCCATATTGCATACTGTGAAAATGACCAAGGGCCGACGGATATGTTTATTAACAGTGAAAGTAACAAATGAGTGTTCAAATTGGAAACTATTTTGTTTTGGTTGTTTCTGCAAAAAAACAAACAACCAAACAAAAAACTGTCCCCAAGTTTAGTCAAACATACCAGTGTTATTGTTGCAGACCTATGAGATAAAACCAAAACTTGGGAAAATCGGTTGTTTTTCTATGGCAGGATCAGAATCTGGAATTAATCACATTTGTTTATAGGACAGTTGAAAGAATATTTTCAACCCCAAACATTTCTGATCCTACATTCTGAACAATGTTATGCATCAACTTTTGTCTTTTCTTCAGAATTTCATAACTTTTATTCAGTCTTTTGTCTTTTATTTTTTTTTTTAAGTGGCCCATGCACAGTCCAAATTTTATGAGGTGTTACCAGATGTATTAAGGTTTTTTTTCAAGCTCTTGACAGAAACTGTTAATGTATAGAATTAGAACATGATTAATTTAAGTCACAAAATGAATATTGAAATAAAAGCTGGGGGCCGCATGAAAATAGACGGCGGGCCACAATTGGCCCCCGGGCCTTAGTTTGGACATCCCTGATTTAGTTGAATTTAAAATTGCGCAAATAATGTATAAAACGCACACTAATTTACCGTGCTGCAGTTTTCAGAGGCTGTTCGAAACCAGAGAGTCAGTTTGAAAAAAATAAAGAACTAACATGAAGCTTCAGATCTTGATCCTGCCCTAACAAATGAAGCCGTGATTGTGCCAGGTGAGGTTTTATCTCATAGGTCTGCAATAATAACACAAGAATGTTTGACTAAACTAAGAGAATGTTTTTTTTCTTTAATCAGAACCTACTAAAAAGAGAAATAGAGCACACATTTGTTGCTTTTACTGTTCATAAACATGTAAAAGACGCTCCTGATTTAGAGGAAGCTGCATTAAACTAGTTTGAGGAGCATGTTTTATGTAATTCACAGCATCAACCACTAGATGGCAGCAGTTCACAGGCTTATTCTGCACCTTGTAATCCTCTTTTTCTAAAAAGATTTAGCTTCACCTGCCTGTTTTAAACTAGAGTTCAGATTAAGAAACTGTCATATTTCCTTTTAGGAATCTTTCTTATTTTGTATTTTCTGGCTCAAAGCTGGGTGATTGTTGCCCCTCGAGGCGTTGCAGCTCAACTTTCTGTGTTGCAGTTGTGTCATGAGGCGGCAGAGAGAGAAAGGTGGAGGTCTGCACTGAGACTCCAACACATGGACACTCAGAGTCAAACTTCCACCAACACTCAGACTCACAGCTCCACAAACATTTATGAAAACGTGGCTCAGAATATGTACAAACAAAATATTTATTCAGAAAACTGTACATGAATAACAATACGCAAACAGAGAGTCAAAACAAAGAAACTTTGCAGTTTTTCAATGAATCAAAAGAAAAAGAAACAAACATTTTTCTCCTCCTCCTCAGGTTCAATGGTCCAGCTGTAACATCTTCTCCACTCAGGATCACGCCGCCGCCGCCATCGCCAAGACCGGCGTCCCAGGTAAAATTATTCATGTTTTTGTGTGTGAATGCATCCACAAATGTGTGAACACATTTACAAATATGAGCACAAATCTGCAAATTTACAGAAAATGTGTTTTCTGTTCTACACCAGAGTTACTCAACCAAAGAGACAAACTGTTAAAAACTACCTTTACAAAAGAAACTATACAAGTGGAGAAAAGAGGCAAAAAAAAAAGAGTGAAAAGTGACTGAAGTGGACAAAAAAACCAACAAGAATTAGCAAGAAAAATTTGGAGAGAACTTGAGAAAATAAATTAAATTGGCAAGAATAGTGAAAAAGTGACGAAAAGCAGTTAAAAATGTTAAAAAGGGTCAAAGTCAACAAAATTCCCAAGAAAGTTGGGATTAAACTTGGAAAATAGTCAGTTTGTTGCAAGAAAAATGGTCCAAAGGATGAAAAAAGAGGTGAAAAGTCACTAAAATTGATCAAAAGCAACAAAAATCGCAAGAATGTTAAGACAAAACTTGGAAAAAGATTATTGCAAAATTGGTTCCCAAGGTTGCACAAAAGAGTGAAAAGTGTCCCAAAAAAAAAATTGGTAAGAAATGTTTGGAGGAGACTTATAAAAATTCATAAAGTAGCAAAAATAATAAAGTACATGATAAAATGATCCATTAAATTTGATGCAGTAGATATTTTCACTAAATTCTACTCAACCAAAGAGACAAACTGTTAAAAACTACCTTTACAAAAGAAACTATACAAGTGGAGAAAAGAGGCAAAAACAGCAAGAAGTAGAAATAAGATTAAGTGTAAGGTAGAAAAAAAGGTCAAAAAGTAGAAACAATGGGTGAAAATTGGGAGAAAATATTCAGGAAGTGTCAAAACTTCTCTGACATTTCTGTTGAAAAATCTCCTTTTTTATTGACCTTATGTAATATTCTAATTTTTTGAAACACTGAATTTAGTGTTTTCATTCTCTGTAAGCCTTAATCATCAACACTTACAGAAATAAAGGTTTGAAATAATTTACTCTGTTTAATGAGTCTATATAATATCTAGGTTTACCTTTCTGACACGAGGGGCCAAAAATATTTCACTTTTTCTTTATGTAAATAAATACTGTAATTGTAATTTTTGAGATAAACCTTACAAAAATCCTACTTTTCTCCCTCAAGTTTGTTTTTCTTATTCAAAATAATAATAAAAATATCATCCCTTTCAAAATGGATGTTGATATTAACAACACGTGTTTTGGGGGGCCTAAAAGTAATGACACAGTGGATCGCAACTACATTATATTTAGAATTTTATTAGCCTTACTTTACTTATAATTAAAGAAACCAGTTTACTCCTGGTTCATTTTTTCAAAGCTGGTGTTGTTAATAAATCTCACTTTGACAGAAAAAGCTGCAGAAACCTGTTTGTGTCTCAAAGGTTTTGCCTGCTCCGTCTTTGTTTTACCTGTAAGGTTGATGATGATTGTTGCCCCTCGAGGCGTTGCAGCTCAACTTTCTGTGTTGCAGTTGTGTCATGAGGCGGCAGAGAGAGAAAGGTGGAGGTCTGCACTGAGACTCCAACACATGGACACTCAGAGTCAAACTTCCACCAACACTCAGAGTCAAACTTCCACCAACACTCTAAAGACCCTTTTCCACTGACTCGTCTCAGCCCTACTCTACTCGCCTCTACCCGGTTTGTGTTGTGTTTCCATTAGCGCGGTACTACGCGTCAGACGCCAGTTTTTAGTACCTACTCTACCCTGGTTCTAAGAGAGTAAAGCTGATACTAAAAGGTGACGTGGACGGACTGCCGGTCACTCATTGGTCAGAGAATGTCGTCTCTGCAGCTTCTGACTCTGAACAAATCACTTACAAGAGGCAAAGGAATAAGTCAGCGACGGGTTTTTAATGACATTTAAACCTGACGGCACAGAACCAGACTGAATGAAGACAAAATACAGCCCTAAAATGCTCCTTCATGATTCCTAAAGAAGTTAAAAGTCCTTTTTAAACCAAAAAGAAGTTAACAGCAAAGATAGTTCGGTTTAAAGAGTCTTTTAAATTAAATCAAAGTTGGTCGGTGCAGGAGCGATCTGTCTGCCAAGAGAGTCTTTAAGCACCAATCAGTCCATTAATCCACAGGGAACCAAAAAGGAAAACCAGTTCAAAGAAGAATGATTGATCAACAACAAATCTCTGCTATACCAGGCCCAAAAATCAAAAATTAAAGTGATCTCACTGGATCCAGGGAAGAGTTGATGTCAGGAAGCAGCTCCTTCGTTTTCCTCCGCGTGCAGCAGCACCAGGCTGTTGTTTACCTCCGTTGTCATGACGACCCACATTGAGCCGCTGTATTACTTTAATGAAATCTTTTTAAAGCTTTTTTTTTTTCCTTTAAAGACCACGGTGGCACATATGTTAGTACAAAATGATGTTTGTGTGGCGTTATAGATGAACATGCACGCACTTCTGCGCAGCACTTTAGTGCAGCTGTGTTATAAGATCCACGCCCACCGTGAGTCTGTAGTCGGGCTAGAGGAAAAGATAACCAAACCCAGTAGAGTGGAGTAGAGTAGAGCTGGGATCGTATTGTGGAAAAGCGCCAAGAGTCAAACTTCCACCAACACTCAGAGTCTGCTGAATTATTCCCCTCATGGTGACTCTAACAGGTAAAACAAAGGAGTGTGTTTCTGTTTGTGTGTGCAGTTTACGCCTGGAAAGGTGAGACAGACGAGGAGTACGTGTGGTGCATCGAGCAGACGCTGTACTTCAAAGACGGTAAACCCCTCAACATGATCCTGGACGACGGAGGAGACCTCACCAACCTGGTCCACCAGAAGTACCCCCAGCTGCTGCCAGGTCTGATTTTTGTTAAAGTCACTAAAAATCTCCCCCTGTAACTGAGGAGGATTAAATCTTCAGCTGAAGCACAAAGAGGATTGTTTTACTTCAATAATCAAACAGGTTTTTCCTCTCAGGTATCCGTGGAGTGTCTGAGGAGACGACCACAGGCGTCCACAACCTGTACAAGATGATGAAGAAGGGCGAGCTGAAGATGCCCGCCATCAACGTCAACGACTCCGTCACCAAGGTAACGGGCTCACACCTGAGCCTCGGAGGAATAAAGTGCAAATGTTTCACGCAGAAAGTGTCTGAGTGTGTGACCTGTTTGACGTCCCGGTGCAGAGTAAGTTCGATAACCTGTACGGCTGCAGAGAGAGTCTGATCGACGGCATCAAGAGAGCCACCGACGTCATGATCGCCGGGAAAGTGGCCGTGGTCGCCGGCTACGGTGACGTGGGTAAAGGCTGCGTTCAGGCTCTGCGTGGGTTCGGCGCTCGCGTCATCGTCACGGAGATCGACCCCATCAACGCCCTGCAGGCCGCCATGGAGGGTAAGTGACCGCCGCTGAAACCAGAGCTCGTTACGCTCGAGTTTGATCTGTTCGCCCTTTAACCTCAGCGTGAAACAGGGCTGAAGGATTTATCGTTTTCTGATCTAAATCGCGATTTCAGACATCACGATCATGTTTTCGCCAAAACTGCAATTTCTTTGCTCCTGACTGACCCAGGATCTTTAGTTTCAGCTGTTTCACACACAGCTGTTTCCTTGGGATTGTAGAATTTTGTTTTTCTTATCACTAATTTAATTTTTTTAAATTTTTTAAATTGTTTTGTATTTTATCTTTTTTTTACTCAATAATATTTTTATTCGTTTTTTTTATACACATTAATCAAGTACAGTGGGCTCTCATAAAAAGCGAAAAATACAACAATAAAAGAAAGAAACAGTGACCCCCTCCCTCGTTCCCTCAAAACCCTGTCTACTGCCAGTTGTTCACTCCACCATGCTTAAACATCAAATTCTGGAGTTAAAGGACAAGTATTTGCTGGAATTCGGATTTTACACCCTGCGGTAGAAAGAAAGACATGAAGAGGCAAAACCAAACAACTACAAGAAAGGGAATAACATTAAATAACCTGCTGTACGTTGGAGAAATACAGAAGTAAATATATAATAGAGAGTGGGAAAGTACAGAGGAAAGGCAATGAGGATTTAAATCGTAGATTGTACTGTATATATGTTCAGGAAGAAAAAACATAACAAATATAAGTAAATAAATAAATAAACTAGAGCTAGAGGAGGAGAGTGCCGATTACATAGATGGGAGTTTATGAATGTGGTCCAGGAAAGGTCCCCATACCTTTTTGAATTTTTGTATTTTATCTTTTTTAACATAAAACAGTTATTTTGCTCTCAATTGTTTTTAAAAGTTAAGAGTCAAAGATGTTTTTTTAATTTGTTCTTCAGTTGTTAAAACTAAAAATATGATTAAAAAGTCCAGTTAAAAAATAGCGAGAGTCGTATTTAAAGTTCAGACTCAGTGGAAGTGTTTGACTAAGGGTTTAAGAAAGTCAAAAATTGGCTATTTATCTCAAAATCTTTTTGTTTTTTTAAAATTTTGCCTGTTATCTATAAATATTGTCTTTATTTCTTATAGTTTCCACTTAAATCTTAGAATTTTGACTTTATCATATCAAAATTTCTGCTTTTTATCTCAAACGTTGCCTTTATTTCAAAGTTTTGATGCTTAATCTCAAAAATTTGACTTTTTTGTTTCAGACATTTGTCTTTATCTTAAAATTTTGACCCTTAATATGAAAGTTTAGACTTTTTTCACATAATGTTGGATTAATTACATAAAATTTGGATTTTTTTTATCTCAAATTATTGACTTTTTGTCTGACAATTGTCCTCATTTTTCAAAATTTGCACTTTTAATCTTAAAATATTGACCTTTTATCTTAAAGTTTAAAATAATTCTTACTTTCAGTTTCATTTTCATCCTCGCATTACAGTGAAAACTTTTGATGTTTCGCTGGTTTGATGTAATTCTCTGCCAAGTTTGTAAATGTTACCGGACATTGGGAAAACTTCACTTAAGCTTAATTGTAAAGAAAATTGTAAATTGAGAATTGAAATTGCAATATCTGCCAGAAAAATCGCAATTAGATCTTTTTCTGAAACCGTTCAGCCCTAGCGTGAATCTTTCTGCACAGTCAGGAAGAGAAACAAACATTAACGACTCAACAAAGTTTTCCAAAGCAGGAATTTCTGTTGCTTCTGGCGTTTCTTGTTTTTCTCCACGTCCCTGACTGTCTGCGCTCTCTCAGAGAACAAAAACACATGAGTGGTGTCAGCGTTGGCGTCCTGCAGGACCGAGGAGACAGCACAAACCAAACCATTGTTAGACGTGTCAGAGACAATCGATGTGAATCCTGTAACTAACCCTCACAGTTGTGCAAACGCTGGAGCTGTGGCTGAACTGGACGTCCTTTTCTGCTGCTCAGCTGCTTTAATGTTTGAAGAGGTTTTCACAAAACAAAGACTCCTCTAAAAAAAATGAGCTGTTGCAGTTTAACAGTCAAGTTTCATCTGATGAATGAAGACTAGTGCTGGACGATACTGGAAAAAACTTACATTGCGATTTTTTGGGGGGTTGCAATATATTGCGATATATATTGCGATATTAAAAAAATTATAATTTTCACCAGATGACTTGAATAGCTCTGTTTGGGGAGAATTTGGTTGACTCACAATGACACAATTGTATTCATATATTCATATAATATCAATTTGCATAAATTATTTCTGAGAGGTGCTGGGGATGATGACGACTACTAAAAGTAAGGCTATATTAAAGTGCATCTAACCTCCTGTTTGCACAGGACTAGTTTCACCTGAGACCTTTGATAGTTCATAATAAATGTGAAGGAGATGTGTTTTTAATCCCTGTGCAAAGCGACCACAGTTCCTCTGATAATAAGAACCTGATATGAGTAGGTATCTTTTTAATTTCGTGTTGTTATATTCTTTTCTTGATCATTTTCTGTTCAAAAATGCTTCAGACAGCGTTGGACTTCTAAACAAGGGTTTTTAACAGCTCTTTAGAGTTAAAGGAGACTCGCTACGCGCCCCTATGTCACCGGTAAATAGGCCATAAATAGTCCAGCGGCGATAACCCTGAGACTGCAAAAGAAGCTCAGCTTCCCCCAAAATTAAAAAAAAAAAAAAAACAGTGGTGAACTATTTACCGCTGTGTGTACATTTCACGGACTAATTGTGCGCAAGAATGCGTTCATCTTTTGCTTAGAATCAGCGACTTATCACAGGAGCAGACACAACTTCATTTTCATTTCTCCCTGCAGCTCCACTGCATCCGGATGCTGAGCGTCTACAGAATTTAATACGGAAGCAGGAAGTGGGTTGTTCCCTATGGTTGTTCCACTGCGCAAACAGGACGGTCATTGGATAAATACTGAGCTTTGTCCCGCCCATCAGAAGCTCAGTTTCTATGGGGCAGTGGGCGGGGCCTGACACTCGGCTTCTTAATGATGATTGGATGATCTGTCTGAGGCAAATCCCTTTTTGATTGACAGCGAAATGAACGAATCAGTGATCTTAAAGAATAAACTTCCACCGGTTCGGAGTCTTTAGATCTGTTGTTCCGCGAAGACTGCTGAGCAGTAGGGAGGGAGATAGAGAGACTTTGCGAAGCATGGAGCAGCTTGCTGCTTTTATGAAGCAAAACAAGTAACAAAACAAACTTTTTACAAATTTGTTAAAAAAATAAAAATATCGCACATCCTGCGATGTGACTATCGCGCATGCGCACATCGCGATGACGATGTTCAAACGATATATTGCCCAGGCCTAATGAAGACAAAAATGAGGCTTTCTTCATCAAAGATCCCCTTTATGACTTTGTATTCTGATATTTTGTGAACAAACCATCTTTAAACCTCAAACTGTTTCCTGCAGGTTACGAGGTCACCACCATGGACGAGGCCTGTAAGGAGGGAAACATCTTCGTCACCACCACCGGCTGTGAGGACATCATCCTGGGACAGTACGTTAAATCAGAGCCTTCTGCTCCAAATAAACCACAAACACTCAGGATGTTTTACAAACCACCTTCTGTCACATGTCATATAAAGTCTGACTGTTTTGTTGGGTCTGTTTAGTCGTTTACTTCTCTGGATTTCTGTGTCTGAAAGTGGAGCTCATTCATTTTTTTTCTAATCTTTAACTTTATCATTAATATAGAAAATAAACCATGGGAATATTTGGCATTTCAGTCATTAATTCACTATATCAATCAGAGGTGAGGTTATAGGAACAAAAAAAAAAAAAGTTAAATTAGAAGTTAATTAAAAACATAGAAAAGTAGATAAATTAAATTAAGCATGTGAAGGGAAAAGTAGTTGAAAATGTCGTCATCGTGATCATGTGATCGTTAAAACCTGCAATTTTTTTGCTCCTGACTGACCCAGGATCTGTTGTCATTTGTTTTTGAGTGTAAAACTGTTGGGAAAGATCCTTTTTTTACTGTTGAATTTTCTTTTATTATCCCTTTTTGAACTTAGTCTTTTTTATCTGTTTTGTATTTTATCTTTTTTCACTTAACACAATTAAGGATATTTTGCACAACATCATTTTTAAAAGTTAAGAGTCAAAGATAGCTCTTTTTGTTTTTCAGTCATTATAACTAAAAATAGGATTAAAAAGTCCAGTTCAGAAATGAAAAGATTTGAATTTTAAGGTCAGAAATTTGACTTTTTATCTCAAAAATTTTTTTTTTCCTCAAAATTCTGCCTTTTATTCAATGATGTCTTTATTTCTCATAATTTTGACTTTTTTTAAATGAAAATTTCTACTTTTTATTTCAAATATTGCCTTTATCTCAAAGTTTTAGACCTTAAATGTGAAATTTTAGACTTTTTTTTTCACATAATGTTAAATTGATTTCTTAAAATTTGGACTCTCATCTCAAAATTCTTAAAATATTGACCTTTTATCTAAAAGTTTGAAACATTCTTACCTTCAGTTTCATCCCTGCATTGGAGGAAAAGCTTTTGATGTAATTTTCTGTAAAGTTTGTAAATGTTTCTGTACATTGTGGAAACTTCACTGAAGCTTGATTTGAAGAAAATCATGAATTGAAATCGCTGTATCTGCCAGAAAAATCGCAATTAGATCTTTTTCTAAAATCGTTCAGCTCTTTTTCAGGGTCTGGTTTTATGAAATTTATAAAGGTTCAGAAGTTTATTTAAGCAGAATCACCATATTTAATTTCTAATCTTACACCAAAAGTTGTCATGTAATGAAAATAAATCTGGAACCAGCTGACTTTTTATTTCACAGCTGATGGAAAAAACTGGGTCCATGTTACCGACACAGGCTTCAGTAAAAAAAAAAAGTGAATAAGTGATTTATACAGACTTTTATGAATCTCTCTCTCTTCACTTCTATCTTACAGACTTTAACATGTTTGTTGTTGTTGTTGTTGTGCTGATTTATTCCAGTAGGTGTCAGTAATTCACATAAACCTGATGCTCCTGTAGACAAACGCCATTAGCGCCGTGCATTGTGGGAAACAGTACGCCAGGTAGACTGGTCCGTTACAGACTGAGAAATTTTCTCAGATCAGTAGAAACATCCGGGAACTTGTAGTTTACTACAGATCTACCAAGTTTTCACAAACTGATACTACAAACTGAGTTTCGGTAAAAGTAGAAGGTTTGGAAAAACAAACTGTCTCTTTAACTGTTCACACTTTTCTCCTCCTCAGTCACTTCGAGCAGATGAAGGACGACGCCATCGTCTGCAACATCGGTCACTTTGACTGCGAGATCGACATGAGCTGGCTCATCAAAAACGCCGCAGAGAAAATCAACGTCAAACCTCAGGTAGACGAGCTCCGAGTCTGAGTTTGTGAAGTTACAGCTCGAGGTTGTTTTCACCGTCAGAAGCTGATGTTTGTTCCTCGTTCCTCAGGTGGATCGTTTCAGGTTGAAGAACGGTCGTCACGTCATCGTCCTGGCCGAGGGCAGACTGGTCAACCTGGGCTGTGCCATGGGACACCCGTCCTTCGTCATGAGCAACTCCTTCACCAACCAGGTACACAACTATTTCACTTTTCTGATATTCAGGTTTACACAACAGCGTCTCCAGGGTTCCTGCACATCCTTAAAAAGTCTCAAGTTCATTCAAATGTTTTATTCTGGTCTGAAATAAAGCCTCGTTTCCACCAGGCAGTCTGGTTTGGATCAGTACAGTTTGGTACGGCTCAGATCAGTAAAGCCTGATCCTGTGTGCGTTTCCACAGACAACCGTACCCTGCTTGATGGGCCGGCTGTCGAGAGCCGCGTCAGCTACGTAACGCGTGACATCACTGCAGCGCTACACAGTGTACCCCACGAATAAATACAACAAAAAAGAAATTTGTGGCCTTATAAACAAAGAGCAACGATGGAGGAAATTCAGCAACTCTTCTACTTTGTGATCAGCTGTGGCTCTTTATTCCATAACGTAATGAAGCTTTGTTTCAGGAAAGGCTGCGTGCGGGGTTGTGTGTCGTTCTTTATCACCGCTGCCGCACGGGAAGTTACCGATCTTTAAACCAATCAACGTACCGCAGTGATTATAGCCCCACCCCTGGGGCCGGTTTGGAGCGGCTTGGCACCCCAACAGAAGGGTGCTGAAAAGTGGAGCGGTACAGGTCGCTGATTAGGGGACCTGTCCCGCTTTTAGTCTATGGAAACACCACAAAATGCGTGCCATACCGAGACGAACCGAACCGATCCCCCTTGGTGGAAACGAGGCTTAAAACACTCAAAAGTCTTAAATTTGTCAGGGCAGGATTTGTTCATTTTTTATTAATTCTATTTATTTTTTTGCTGGACTTTTCAAGAAGGAGATGCAGAGTGAAAACTGTTTTACAAGCTGCTGATATAATTTATCCGCATCCTAGTTAATCAGTCTATGACTATGAACCCCTGTTTACACTTTTACATACAGATTTTAACCAATGAACAACTTTATGTTCAATAAACAGACAAAAATAAACTTGAGTGAGTCTCATTAAGTGACACACGCTATGATTCGTTCGTAAAGCAGCAGGATCCCCAAACCTTTGACCATATTTATGTGTTTTTGGTCTTTAATTTCATTCAAAGTGGCATTAAAAAGGTCTTAAAAGTCTGAAATTTGACTGAAACCTGCAGGTATCCTGGTTTCGCAGTGTTTCACCCTGAAACGCAGGAAAACACAATGAAAAAAAAATCAGAAATGCTGAAGGACTGAAACACTGTAGTATCATGTCCGGCCTGTAGGTGGCGATATAACTGTAGAAGCAGTGAGCTGATCATCTGCAGTTTAGACTAAAAAATTCTTCTCTAATTGTAGAAAAAGTGCAATAAATGTAGGTTTTGGTGGAAGTCAGTCAGTAGATTCAGTCTGTTAATCCACAGGGATCTAAAAAGCAAAAACTATTAAAAAAAATATGATTGATCAACCAAAATAACTCTTGTTTATCAGACTGAGAAAAATCAGAAAAATTGAATCAATCTCTTTGAATCCAGGGAAGAGTTAAAGTAGTTGTTTGTTTGTTCTCACAGGTGTAAAGGATGTTGTAAGGTTTTAGACAGACACCTTCAGCTGTTTGTGTAAATAAATAATTGCACATTCTCAAACTGTGATTGTGTGTTTTAATAAACTGCAGCTTTAATTTGTGTCACGTCTGTGTTTGAGTCTCATCCTCTGGTTTTCCTGCAGGTTCTGGCTCAGATCGAGTTGTGGACAAACACGGACAAATATCCTCTGGGAGTTTATTTCCTGCCCAAGAAGGTGAGACTCAGGTTTAAAATAATCACATGACTTTACCGCTTTGCATCCTGGGAAAAGAGGAGACAAACTGTCCTCTTGGACCAGTTTCAGACTGAAGTAAAAAGGTTTAAAGCTTTATTTTCTGGAAGAGTTTCACTCAAACCCATGAAGAAGAAGCAGGAAACTCCTGTTTTCTTCTCCTGAACTTTAATTTAAAGGTTGTTTGTTTCAGCTTCACGGGGAAATGAGAGCAGGACCTTTAACCTTCAGACTGAATAAATCCAACACAAACTCTGAGTGTTGAGTTTCCTTCAGTTTACAGAAACTTTAAACCCTGAGATGAGAGGAGCTTTAAACACTTTTACCCTCAGAGCTTCTGTTTTTTTACCCTCCTTCATCGTTCTTTCTCTCTATCTACGAGCGGAACGATTTCAGCTTTAAAACCTGGGAACAGAAGCTGTGAAAGATAAAAACTCTCATTTAAAGATGAAATTATTCAGTCAGTTACTAACTTTTATTCCATCAGACGGATGAATCCATGATCTCTCACATCTTTAGTTTTTCAGACATTTAAACTTTGAACATTCCCCGACAGATTATTATAAGCTCTGAAGATTTTACAGAAACATCTGAACTTCACAACGTTCCTGCAGACAAACCCTGAAAAAACAGGAACTTAATGAGATTAATCTCATAAAATAACAGTTTTTTATCTTTATCACTAAATACTTTTTTGCGAGCTTTTGCCTTTTACCAACCGTATTCTTGCAAGTTTACAACTTTATTCTCAGAAGTGTGGGACTTTTTTCTCGTATTATGGCTCCATGGCATAAGTGTACAACATTTTTCTTGTTGGTTTACAACTTAATTCCCATAAGTTTAAGAATTTATTTTCGTAAATGTACAATTTAATTCTTGTATTCCTACAACTTTGTTCTTGTGCATATTCTACTTCATTCTCAAAAGTGTATACTTTGTTCTTGTAAACTTCCGACTTAATTCTTGTAATCTTGCAACTTAATTAACGTAAATGTGCTACTTTATTCTTGTAAGGTTACCAACCTTATTCTCAAAACTTTGACTTAATTATCCTCGCTAGTTAAGGACTCAGTTCTCAAAAGTTACAAACCTTGTTCTTGCAACTTTACAACTTTTTTCTCGCAAGTTTTTGGCTCCACAGCGTAAGTGTACAATTTTATTCTTGTTAGGTAACAACTTCATTCCGTAAGTTAACAGCTTTATTCTCTTTCGGTTTCTGCCTTAAGTCTCGTGAGTTTATGGTTTTGTTGTAAGTTTACTTCTTTTTTGTTGTGGCCTTAATATTCTGAAGTAGATTTGATATCACAATCATATCAGAAGTGAGAAGTTTATACGAGGACACCGCGTAATTTCTTTAAGGAGAAACAAGTTTTGCTTATTTATTACGGTGATCATGTGAGGCATTAGAAAAAGAAGAAAACATTTTTGTAAAAAACAAACAAAACAAAAAGCAACATTTCAGTCTCATCTTCCTGCCTAATGACCCTTTTCCACTGACTCGTCTCAGCCCTACTCTACTCGCCTCTACTCGGTTTGTGTTGCGTTTCCATTAGTGCGGTACTACGCGGCAGACGCCAGTTTTTAGTACCTGCTCTACCCTGGTTCTAAGAGAGTAAAGCCGATACTAAAAGGTGACGTGGACGGACTGCCGGTCACTCATTGGTCAGAGAATGTCGTCTCTGCAGCTTCTGACTCTGAACAAATCACTTACAAGAGGCAAAGGAATAAGTCAGCGACGGGTTTTTAATGACATTTAAACCTGACGGCACAGAACCAGACTGAATGAAGACAAAATACAGCCCTAAAATGCTCCTTCATGATTCCTAAAGAAGTTAAAAGTCCTTTTTAAACCAAAAAGAAGTTAACAGCAAAGATAGTTGGCTTTAAAGAGTCTTTTAAATTAAATCAAAGTTGGTCGGTGCAGGAGCGATCTGTCTGCCACGAGAGTCTTTAAGCACCAATCAGTCCATTAATCCACAGGGAACCAAAAAGGAAAACCAGTTCAAAGAAGAATGATTGATCAACAACAAATCTCTGCTATACCAGGCCCAAAAATCAAAAATTAAAGTGATCTCACTGGATCCAGGGAAGAGTTGATGTCAGGAAGCAGCTCCTTAGTTTTCCTCCGCGTGCAGCAGCACCAGGCTGTTGTTTACCTCCGTTGTCATGACGACCCACATTGAGCCGCTGTATTACTTTAATGAAATCTTTTTAAAGCTTTTTTTTTTCCTTTGAAGACCACGGTGGCACATATGTTAGTACAAAATGATGTTTGTGTGGCGTTATAGATGAACATGCACGCACTTCTGCGCAGCACTTTAGCGCAGCTGTGTTATAAGATCCACGCCCACCGTGAGTCTGTAGTCGGGCGAGTGGAAAAAGTAACCAAACCGAGTAGAGACGAGTAGAGTAGAGCTGGAATTGTAGAGTGGAAAAGCTCCATATGTGACCCTTGAGGAGGTTTGACCTCTTTTTTCAGCAGGTAAAGCTAAAACCTGTCGTCCATAGAGTGAAGGATTTCTCTCTGTAACTTTGACATAAACGAGCAGAAAAGTTTCTTCATTCCTGTTTGTTTGTTTGTTTGTGATGTTAAACTTCTGCGTCTCCCTCCAACAGCTGGATGAACAGGTAGCAGCTGCTCACCTGGACAAACTGGGGGTGAAGATCACCAAGCTCTCAGACAAACAGGCCAAGTACCTGGGTCTGCCCAGGGAGGGGCCCTTCAAACCGGACCACTACCGCTACTGAGCCCCCCCCCAGCTGAGGAGGAGGAGGAGGAGGAGGACTGTGGCTCTGAAACATCCACCTGACGGAGTCCAGAGACGCGGCTTTGTGGGAGTTTTCTGTTTCAAATCCTCCAGAAAATTTAAGAGTGAAGAAGAAACTAAAGCTGTTTCTGTTAAACTTCAATAAAATCTGACAAACGGACGAAGATCAAAGCTGCAAAGAGCCGTGACGGTTTACTACGTTTGTTTATTCAGCCGTCACACACACGTCTTCATTCCTCTGTTTTCTCTCTTTCTTTCTCTCTCTCTTTCCTCCTCCTCTTTTCTCAAACACCATGAAGTGCTGCAGCAGCTGTGAACGAGTTAAAGAGTTTTTTTTTTCTGTCATTCCATCTTTCTCTGCGTGTACGGAGCTAAAAACCCTCATGATGCTTTTTCTCTGTGAATCAAAGACGAGCGGTTCAGCATTCAGCAGCCTTATTACAACGCCTCTCTCTCTCTCTCTCCTCATCGCTCGCCGCTGCCAAACGCTCACCAAAGCGCATCAGAGTTTTCGCCTGATTTAGTCTTATTCTGTCCATAACTGTAATTATTTAATTTGACTTGAAGGGCCAAAGTTTCTGCAGCCAATCAGGAAGCAGCGTGAGAGGAGGTGACGCTTCTGAGCGCAGAGTTCAACAGGTTGTTAAAACGATGGAATAAAAAATGAAACTTTGAAAATAAAGAAAACATGTGGACTCTGAATCCTGTTCTGTGATTTTAAAACTGTTTTTACACGTCGATGTGTTCGTACGTTTGATAAATCCCTGAATCTGTAATCTGATCAAACTTTGTGAAAAGAAAACCATTAGAAATCTTTAGTGACACATCAAACATCTGAAAACACTCGACCAAAACAAAAATGTAAAGAGATAGAAGAGCTCAAATATTTGACCGATTATAATCCACAACTTAAAATGAAATATTCAGCACTAAAATAGATTATTTCTAAATTCTAAGTTATAATTCTCAGCTTCCCGATCAGACAGGATCAGATTCATTTACATCAAAGTTTCCATGACAACAACAAACCAGCTGAGGGAGTTAATCAGAGAAAAGAGATCTGAGGTTTTCTCTGCTGGAATCTGTGGCTGTTTTCCAAACTGACTACTACTCTGGATTTCTGTTTCTGGAAGTGGAGCTGATGGTTTTTTTCTAATGTTTAACTTTATCATAAATAAATCCATGAGTACATTTCAGTCATTAATTCACCACATCAATCAGTGGTGAAGTTACAGGAGCAATAAAAGTAGATAAGTTCAATTAGATGTCAATGAGATACAAAGGAAAATAAATAAATGAAATTAAGCATGAGAAGGGAATAGTAGTTGTAAATATTTTTGAGAGGTTTTTTCGTTTCTTTTTTTTGTGTGGTATTTTCATTATTTGTAGTGGTTCAAGGAAAACAACAAATTCAGGGAGAAATTTACGGAGCCCCTAAAGGGACAAGAAAAAAAAAAAAAAAAAAAATTTCACGTGCGCACTTAAAACTTTCGCGTGCTCACCGGAAACTTTTATGTGCTCACCAGAAATGCTTCAGATGCTCACCTGACAGTTTTCTTCTCTACAAAATGACAATACAAGAGTTGGTGCGTGCGTATCATCACCTGAACCACCACGTCTGTTTCCACGTAAAGGATTCACCGCTTTGATTTTTGTAGAGGGACAGCTTCAAACATCTGACCAGCTTTGTGGTTATCGTTGGATGTTCACAAAATGTCACCTAAAACTTTTAGGTGAGCACCAGAAAAAGTTTCAGGTGAGCACGTAAAAGTTTCAAGTGTGCATGTGAAATTAATTGGGTTTTTTTTACCTTTTCTTGTCCCTTTAGGGGCTCCTTAGAGATTAGAGTCCAGATTTTAATTTGCAAAGGTCAGAAGTTTATTACAGCAAAATCAGCATATTTGATTTTTACTCTTGCACCAAAAGTTATCGTGTATTGAAAATAAATCTGAAACCAACTCACTTTTTATTTTTACAGCTGGTGTAAAAACTGCGTCCTCATTACCCACGTAGGCTGTTAGTGTAAAATAAAAAGTGATAAATGATTTAGGGGCTTTTATGAATTTGGTAAAAGTAAACAGCTCTTTCATGATGAAGTGAGCAGATTTACCGCTGTTTCTTTCCTGTCACTTCACTTTTATCTCTGGGACCGTTTCACATTTTTGTTGTTGTGTTGTAGTTGAGCTGATTTATTCCAGTAGGTGTCAGTAATTCACCTCAACCTGAGCGCCCCCAAACTGACAAACGCCATTAGCGCCGTGCATTGTGGGAAACAGTACGCCAGGTAGACTGGTCCGTTACAGACTGAGAAATTTTCCCGGATCAGTAGAAACATCCGGGAACTTGTAGTTTACTACAGATCTACCAAGTTTTCACAAACTGATACTACAAACTGAATTTCAGCAGAAGTAGGAGGAAGTTTGGAAAACAGCCTGTGATTTATTAAGTGGATTTATTTATTATAGTCGGCTGACACAAAAAGGCTGGACTGTGACAAAAGAGAAGAAGAAAGATAAACAGGAGAGAGATAGAGCATGGGCTAAAGGCTAAAACATGAGCTGTATCTACTGCAAAGTGGTTCATAACAAATGTTAATTAGTTTAATTCAGTTTAAAGTTTCATCACAATAAATTAAAAATCAAAATCTAATTTAAAACAACTTCAACAAAATTTAATTTTTGCAACATTGAACTGAGTTTAATGCAGATTTTTCTAAAACACCAGCAAGAAAAAAAAAAAGATTTCACTGAGCTTTAAATCAAGAAAAGCTTCTACAGGTGCATCAGAGGGACATAATTAGTGTATAAATATAAGAGTACTGTCTCTTTAAGAGGCGGTTAAGTGGAGTCACACACGTTAATATTCATCTTTGGCCTTTCTCTCTGAAGCTGTAAACGCTGAAACTGAGCACAGAAACTTTAGTGAGCGACCTAAACTGACCCGAGAGAACCGGGACCTTCAGGACAAACACACACACACACACACACACACACACACACACACACACACACACACACACACACACACCAAGAGGAAAACAGCTATACATGTTTGAGGGGATGAAGCAGATTTCTAGGAACAGCACCGAGCGTTTCCTCTCAGAGATGAAGCTGAGAGATAAGGAAGCTGCTGTTTGAACTTTGATCCTCACAGGCCTCCGTCCGCTGATAACATCTCTGCTTTCCCATCATCCTCAGGCATCAGGCGCCGCCATAAATACCCCGTTAACAACTCAACCAGAACCAGATGTTGGAGCAGCTGCTGTCACACAGATGTAAACGCTCCAGAGTCACTTTCTCTGACTGGATCATGATCCTGTCTCCTGATTGGACGACGCCTAATAACCAAATTAAGATCATAACAAGATTTTATCCAATGAGATTAAAGAATTTATGCAGTTAAATTATTGAATATTTAATATCTCAGGCTGATCTTAAAGCTCCTGTGGGGAGTTTTTGTTATAAAAAAAACTTCATAGACCTGAAAATAACGATAGTGACAGGGCTTATGGGAAATGTAGTCTTAATCTCAGAATCATCCAGGGGGGGGCGCCAGAATCAACACTACATGAACATTTGTCTCAGAGACTTTGACTCAAGAAAACTTTATCTTTATCCAATTATAAAATTATAAAATAAACTAAATAAAAAGCAGCTTTTAGAGATGAACGTGTTTGAGCTCAGGATTTTTGACAGTTTATTGTTTCTACGCTTTATGATTTTACGCTCTCGTTTATAATTTAACAGTTTGAAAAGTGTCCTGAAATAACACAATCATACATTAGTGTTCACAGAAGTATACATGACTAGAAACAAACGCGACCTCTGACAAACAGGCCCTCTGAGTTGCAGAACTTCTCCTTTTTTTGACTAACAGACCTTCTGATTCACAAGTCTCCTGATAAAACAGGCCTTCGAAATTACAGAACTTATAATTTTTGACTAACAGGCCTTCTGATTTTCTGACTAACAGACCTGACTAACAAGTTTTCTGAATCATAAGTCTTCTGACAAACATAACCCTCTGACTTACATAACTTTGATTTTCTGACTAACAGGCCTCCTGACTAATATGACTCCTGATTTTCTGACTAACAGACCTTCTGACTTATAGAACTTTTGATTTTCTGACATACAGGCTTATCTGACCTTACAAACAAGTTTTCTGAATCATAAGTCTTCTGACTAACAGGCTCTCTGACTTACATAACTTTGATTTTCTGACTAATAGGCCTCCTGACTAATATGACTCCTGATTTTCTGACTAATAGACCATCTGACTTACAAGTTTTCTGGCAAACAGGCCCTGCGACTTAAAAGTCTTCTGACTAACAGGCTTTTTGACTCATAGGCCTCCTGATTTAAAGATCTCCTAATTTTCTGACTAACAGACCTTCTGACTCACAAGTTTCCTTGCAAACAGTGACTGAGAAGTCTTCTGACCAACAGACCCTCTGACTTACAGAACTTATAATTTTTGACTAAGAGGCCTTCTGATTTTCTGACGAGCAGACCTTCTGACTAACAGGCCTTCTGACTTATAGAACTTTTGATTTTCTGACATACAGGCTTATCTAACCTTAAAAACAAGTTTTCTAAATCATAAGTCTTCTGACAAACAGGCTCCCTGACTTGCAGATATTCTGATTTTCTGACTAACAAGCCTCCTGACTAATAGAACTCCTGATTTTCTGACAAATAGATCTGACTTACAAACCTCTTGACTCATAGATCTTCTAATTTTCTGACTAATAGACCTTCTGACTAACAAGTTTTCTAGCAAACAGTCCCTCTGACTCAAAAGTCTTCCAACAAACAGACCTTCTGACTTTCAGAACTTATAATTTTTGACTAACAGACCTTCTGATTTTCTGACAAACAGGCTTTTTGACTCATAGGCCTCCTGATTTTCTGACTAACAGACCTGACCTACTAGTTTTCTGAATCATAAGTCTTCTGATTAACAGGCCCTCTGACTTACATAACTTTGATTTTCTTACTAACAAGCCTCCTGACTAACAGACCCTCTGACTTACAGGTTTTCTAGCAAACAGACCCTGGGACTTACAAGTCTTCTGACTGACAGGCCTTCTGACTTATAGAACTTTTGATTTTCTGACATACAGGCTTATCTGACCTTACTAACAAGTTTTCTAAATCATAAGTCTTCTGACTAACAGGCCCTCTTACTTGCAGATATTCTGATTTTCTGACTAACAGGCCTCCTCACCAATAGAACTTCTAATTTTCTGACTAACAGACCTTCTGACTAACAAGTTTTCTAGCAAACAGGCCCTCTGACTTAAAAGTCTTCTGACTAACAGGCTTTTTGACTCATAGGCCTCCTGACTTACAGATCTCCTAATTGCTGACAAACAGACCTTCTGACTCACAAGTTTTCTTGCAAACAGTCCCTCTGACTGAGAACTCTTCTGACCAACAGACCTGACTTACAGAACTTAATATTTTTGACTAGCAGGCCTTCTGATTTTCTGATGAACAGACCTTCTGACTAACAAGTCTTCTGACTAACAGGCCTTCTGACTCATGGGTCCTGATTTTCTGACAAACAGACCTGACTTACACGTTTTCTGAATCATAAGTCTTCTGACAAACAGGCTCCCTGACTTACATAACTTTGATTTTCTGACTAACAGGCCTCCTGACTAACAGAACTCCTGATTTTCTGACTAACAGACCTTCTGACTAACAAGTTTTCTAGCAAGCAGGCCCTCTGACTTAAAAGTCTTCTGACTAACCGGCCTTCTGACTTATAGAACTTTGATTTTCTGACATACAGGCTTATCTGACTTGCAGATATTCTGCTTTCCTGACTAACAAGCCTCCTGACTAATAGAACTCCTGATTTTCTGACAAAAAGATCTGACTTACAAACCTCTTGACTCACAGATCTTCTAATTTTCTGACTAATAGACCTTCTGACTTACAAGTTTTCTAGCAAACAGTCCCTCTGACTTATAAGTCTTCTGACTGACCAGCCTTCTGACTTATAGAACTTTGATTTTCTGACATACAGGCTTATCTGACCTTACTAACAAGTTTTCTGAATCATAAGTCTTCTGACACACAGGCTCCCTGACTTGCAGATATTCTGCTTTCCTGACTAACAAGCCTCCTGACTAATAGAACTCCTGATTTTCTGACAAAAAGATCTGACTTACAAACCTCTTGACTAACAGATCTTCTAATTTTCTGACTAACAGACCTTCTGACTAACAAGTTTTCTAGCAAACAGGCCCTCTGACTTAAAAGTCTTCAGACTAACAGGCTTTTTGACTTACAGAACTTATAATTTTTGACTAACAGGCCTTCTGATTTTCTGATGAACATACTAACAAGTTTTCTGACTAACAGGCCCTCTGACTTAGAGATATTATGATTTTCTGACTAACAAGCCTCCTGACTAATAGAACTCCTGATTTTCTGACAAATAGATCTGACTTACAAACCTCTTGACTCACAGATTTTATGATTTTCTGACTAACAGGCCCTCTGACACTGACCTGGCCTCTGTGTTAGTCAAATTTATTCCCTCTTCTTTTTTCAGCCTCTGCATTAATTCCTGTTTGATCAAAAGTTTCTTTTCAGCTCCAGTTTTACAGACGTTCGTTGCTGCGATGATGATTTTTTTTTTCCTGCGTGAACTTTACGTCACAGACGCCAAAAATGGACGTTAGAGATTTTTCTTTTCTTTTCAATAACAAATGAGCTTTGAAAGCTGAAAAAAAACGTTTTTTAAAATGTTCCTCCAGGGTTTGTTTTTTATTTTTTGAGTTATTTAATTAGGACAGTGGAACACATGGAGGAGCTTCACAGAGGGATTAGTTGTTCCTTTATTACCATGAAAAACACGAGTAGTTTATTTTGATCTGACCGCATCACCAAACTGAAGCTCATTTTCAGCCACATGATTACCATAAAATTCAGCTCCTTAGACACGCTCCTTACTCTTATCCAGAAAAGAGTCTGTCTTCAATTTACTGGAGCTGCCAATAAACCAAAGCAGGGAGGAGAGGTTTATTCTGTTTGGGTGGATGGAGAGATAACCAGAGAGAAACTTTCACCACTTTTGCTGTGATTCCTCCTGAGTTTGTCTAACCACAGATTCACCAACTTCACCTTTAAAACAAACGGATTCTGTCTAACATCTGTTATCTCAGTCTGTTCCCTCTGTCAGCAGCAGGTGGCGCTGATGTTCCCTCATTTATCTAAAAAAAAAAAAAAAACCTCCATTAAGATGTAGATTGTCAGATCAGCACATTTTCCTGAAGGATGTTATTTTTTTTTTTATTGGACCTTAACGAGGAGCAGACTCCTGTGAGGATCTGAGCAGCTTTCTGAAATTACACCGAGCGATTAAACGAGTCAAAGAGGAAACGGAAACAACAAATGAGACGATCAGAGAGAACGAGAGAAACTTTCACAGAGTCTGGAAACATCTTCAGACAGATCTTAACACGTTACAGAGACGTTACACTTTATCTGACACTGAGATTAGACAAAACTTAGTCGAGGGAAGTCGGGGCGTTGGGTAAAATGTAGATTTCAAAAAAAAAAAAAGGAAAACAGTATATTCCCTGAGTCAGCTTTAGAAGAAAAGTTTAAAATACAAAATCATGTAGCAATAAAAACCACGCACGTACAAAAGAGAGTATGGAATAGGGCTGAACCATTTTAGAAAAAGATCTAATCACGATTTTTTTTGGCAGATTCAGCGATTTCTATTGGATTCAGGATTTTCTTTAAATCAAACTTTAGTGAAACTTTCACAATTTACAGTAACATTTACAAACTTGACAGAAAATTCCATCAAACCATTGAAACATCAAAAACTTTTATTCTAATGTGAGGATGAAAATAAAAACTGAAGGTAAGAATTGTTTCAAACTTTGAGATAAAAAGTCGATATTTTGATATGAGAAGTGGAAATTTTGAGAAACAAAGACAAAATTCTGAGAAGTCATTTTGTTTCTTATTTCATTTGGGAATTATGTTTTGTTAATTTTGTGGGGATTTATGTTCAATCAAACCTTTTGTCAATCAACTTTTACCTCAAAGTTTTGACTTTTAAAGTGATTTTTTATCTCAAAATTTCAACTAATTTCTCATAATTTTGTCTTATTTCATAGTCAGTCAGTGAAACTCTCAACGTTTTAGTTTTTCATGGTTCTTCCATTCCTTAACAGATGGTTTATTATTATTTTTCACTCAGTCTAAAATCTCTGTCTCTTCACGTTGTGGGCAGTGACGATTCTAGGGTGTGATGAGGTCCCAAACAAAAATTTCCAAGGGGTCCCTCTGACAAGTGTTGACATAATAATCTGAAATCGACAAAAAACGTCAGACACTCAAACTTCTTAAAAAACATATTATTATTATTGAATATTTTGAAAGTTGTGCAAAAACAGGGAAAACAGTGTTTGAATGGATTACATCATTAAAAAATATTTACAGCAAAAAAAATACAAATATGTCAAAAAAAAAGAACAACAGAACAATGCAACTTTTAAAAACAATATATGTGTTTTTACCAAAACAGTAGCCAGGACTTCACCTTTGTTATCAAAGTTTATGTTTGGGGCTTATTTAAATTGTAAATAATCTCCAAAGTTATCTTTTTTCGCCCCCTGAAGGGTAGCTCCTCTTCATCTTGCGTTGTTGTTGTCGGTTTCATACGTTAATTGACAAACTTCAGTAAAGTAACGGCCTGGAGCATCGCCCGAAGGATGACGTGGGGCCCCTTTAGCGGGGTATCCGTCAAAGATGTCATTGCAATTTGGCCACGAATTGTTTGATGTGGATCGTGGGGTTAATGGTCACTGCAGTTGCTACATCTTAGACATTACTGTGGAGTCAAGTTCGTCAGCCCTCGGGGTCCCCCTAGTGGTTCGGGGCCCCAAGCAGCTGCCTGCCTCGCCTGTTGGCAAGCGGCGGCTCTGGTTGTGGGGGGGTTGATCCTGGAGATGGGGGGTAATATTGCGTCATGTCTTTCACTGTAGTTGTTAATTAATAAATGAGTCTGATGAGGTTTAACTTTATAACAGAGGTGGTAACAGGGGCTTTGTTTCCGGGGGGGCGCTGCCACCCTGTGCCCCCCCGGTAGATCCGCCCCTGACAGAAGAGCAGACCCAGCATCTGTTTACATCTTAAAGAACGACTGACACATCTGGATCAAAACAGGAAGTAGAAACTAATTCATGTGTGAGACACAGAAATAACGTCCTGTTCTTTCCTCAGGGTTTAGTCCCAACCCGACACCGCAGACGTTTCTCACAGAGTTTTAAAAAGAAGCAGCTTCATCTTCAGCCTCTTTGATTCGACCCTGCGCTGACCTTTATGAAATCTTAATAAAGCTCCGATGATGTCGTACGAGCGGTGCAGTGAGCGAGCGAGCGAGCGAGAGCCAGGAGGGAAACCTGGAAGTGATGATGTGTTTCCATGTTTTGTAATAAGGCGCGGCTTGTTTTCACTCTGATATCTCATCATCACTTCCATAAATCCTCTCGTTCTCTTTTCGCAGCGATCTGACCCCGCGGCTCAGCTCCAGGCTCCCGTAGCTGAAACGCCAAACCGCTGTGAAGTCGTTACAGACGACTGTCAGAGCGACGTCTTTGTTTTTAGAGCTCAGCCTGTTTCATTTTCTCCTCCAGCACGACGCCTGGACCATTCAGAGCTTTTACACGATGATAAAAACAGATCCTGACAGTTGGTTCATCATTGTCACCCCCGGGGTCCAGGCTCCTGTAAGAAACTCTGTGTATGTTTGATTTTGGCGCCCCTGGTGGACAAAGTCAACCTCTTATCTCTTTGAGGATCTTTTCCTTTTCATGCAAATGTTGTTTTCCTTTTATGCGCAGTACAGGCCAAAAGTTTGGACACACCTTCAAAACATCAAAACTATGAATGAACACATGTGGAATTATGTACTTAACAAAAAAAGGTGAAATAACTGAAAACATGTTTTATATTCTAGTTTCTCCAAATTAACCATCCTTTACTCTGATTACTGCTTTGTTTACTTTTGGTTTTCTTCAAGAGGTCGTCACCTGAAATGGTTTTCTCTTCACAGCTGAGTCTTATCAGGGTTAATTATGGCGCTTTTCCACTTTACAGTTCCAGCTCTACTCTCCTCGTCTGTACTGGGTTTGGTTCTTTTCCTCTAGCGCGACTACAGACTCACGGTGGGCGTGGATCTTATAACACAGCTGCGCTAAAGTGCTGCGCAGAAGTGCGTGCATGTTCATCTATAACGCCACACAAACATCATTTTGTACTAACATATGTGCCACCGTGGTCTTTAAAGGAAAAAAAAAAAGCTTTAAAAAGATTTCATTAAAGTAATACAGCGGCTCAATGTCGGTCGTCATGACAACGGAGGTAAACAACAGCCTGGTGCTGCTGCACGCGGAGGAAAACGAAGGAGCTGCTTCCTGACATCAACTCTTCCCTGGATCCAGTGAGATCACTTTAATTTTTGATTTTTGGGCCTGGTATAGCAGAGATTTTTTGTTGATCAATTAGGGCTGAATCATTTATCGTTTTCTGATCAAAATCACAATTTCAAACATCGTGAACATGTGATCGTTAAAGCTGTGATTTTTTCCTGCTCCTGACTGACCCAGGATCTGTTATATCAGCTGTTTCACACACACCTGTCTTTGAGTGTGAGACTGTTGGAAAAATCCTTTTTTTCTTTGGGATTGATGAATTTATTTTTAAATTGTTTTGTATTTTATTGAATTAACTTGATGCAATTAAGGATATTTTGCACTTCATTATTTTAAAAGTTAAGAGTCAAAGATAGCTCTTTTTGTTCTTCAGTTTTTATAACTAAAAATACAATTTAAAAATTCCAGTTCAGAATAACAAGAAAAGGTGTTAGACTTGGGGTTTTGATAAAAGTCAAAATTCGACTATTTATCTAAAAATCTTCTTTTCATTTAAAAAAAAAAAAAAAAAAAAAGTCATCATTTTGTATTTATTTCGTATAATTTTGACTTAAATATAAGAGTTTTGACTTTATCAAAATTTCAACTTTTTATCTCAAACATTGCCTTTATTTCAAAACGTAGACGTTTTATCGTCTTAAAATTTTGACCTTAAATGAGAAAGTTTGGACTTTTTTCACATAATGTCAAACTAATTTCTTAAACTCTGGAAGTTTATTGACTTTTTGTCTCAGAATTTTGTCTTTATTTCTCAAAAATTTCCACTTTTCATATTAAAATATTGACCTTTTATCTCAAAGTTTGAAACAATTCTTAACTTCAGTTTTTATTTTCATCCTCACATTAGAGTAAAAGCTTTAGATGTTTCAATCGTTTGATGTAATTTTAGAAAACAAGATGAAGACGAGTAGAAAACAAGATAAAAAGGAGAAGAAGACGAGATAAAGAGGAGAAGAAGACAAGTGGCAAACAAGACAAACACAAGATAAAGACGAGAAGAAAACAAGATAAAGAGGAGAAGAAAACAAGATAAAGACGAGAAGAAAACAAGATAAAGAGGAGAAGAAAACAAGATAAAGACGAGAGGAAAACAAGATAAAGACGAGAAGAGAACAAGATAAAGAGGAGAAGAAAAGATAATGACGAGAGGAAAACAAGATAAAGACTAGAAGAAAACAAGATAAAGAGGAGAAGAAAACAAGATAAAGACGAGAGGAGAGGAAAACAAGATAAAGACGAGAGGAAAACAAGATAAAGACGAGAGGAAAACAAGATAAAGACAAGAGGGAAACAAGATAAAGACAGGAGGAAAACAAGATAAAGACGAGAAGAAAACAAGATAAAGACAAGAGAGAAAACAAGATAAAGACAAGAATAAAACAAGATAAAGACAAGAAGAAAACAAGATAAAGAGGAGAAGAAAACAAGATAAAGACAAGAAGAAAACAAGATAAAGACAAGAAGAAAACAAGATAAAGAGGAGAAGAAAACAAGATAAAGAGGAGAGGAAAACAAGATAAAGACGAGAAGAAAAGATAATGACGAGAGGAAAACAAGATAAAGACTAGAAGAAAACAAGATAAAGAGGAGAAGAAAACAAGATAAAGACGAGAGGAAAACAAGATAAAGACGAGAGGAAAACAAGATAAAGACGAGAGGAAAACAAGATAAAGACGAGATCACCTTCTGGACAAAACTCTGATTTCCCTGATAGAAAATCCAGAATAAAACACAAGTTTCTCTGGATCTGAACAGTTTCCCTGTTGACCCTGGACCTGGACTTTCACCTGTGTAAACCTGATCTCAGCCTCTGACCCGTTTCCTCCTGGGGGGTCGACTCTGGTCCAAACCAAAACCCCGTCTCTTCACCTCCAGGAGATTTTTCTTTGTTCGTCCTGATTTTCAGAGTCTTTCCTCTCACGTTTCCTCCACCGCAGCTTTGGTTGTTTCAGTAACGTGGGCTCACGCTCAGGTCACAATCCTGACGGTTAAACTCTGCAACATCATCGGCTAATTTCAACAAAATTGCTGCTTTCTAAGAGTTTCCAGCTGAGCTCCTGCAGGTCCAACTTGGTTTGTGGAGAAAATGTTTATTATTCTCTTTGAGGTCAGTTATGAGGACAAAGTCTTTATCGCCCTCTCCGTTTATCAAAAGCTGTTTTGACTTCACTTCAAGGTTAGACAAAGACACAGTGGGAAGTTTTGTTTAAGCCGCTTGAGTCCAGGAACAACACTCAGCCGAGGAATCCCTGAGAAAACAGCGTCCGAGATACGGCGTGATGGGCGGTTTGGACGGACGCCGGCGACACTTCTGGGTGTGAGAGACGCCGAGTAGAACTGCAACGCTCTTAACCTCTTAGTTCCTGCTGACGCACCAATGAGCTGTCTACCATTCCTCTGATGTCATCAAAGTATCAACAGTAAAGGCTTCGTCAAACATTAAGTTTAGTTTCTTCTCATTTCAGTCTCTAAGTTTGTTTCACAGTTTCACAGAAGATATTTTTATATCTGAAGAATATTTTAAGATTAAAAGTGCAAATTTTGAAAAATGAGGACAAAAGTCTGTGACAAAAAGTCAATATTTTGAGAGAAAAAAAAACAAATTTTATGTCATTAATCCAACATTATGTGATAGAAGTCTCAACTTTCACATTAAGGGTCAAAATTTTAAGATAAAGACAAATGTCGAAGACAAAAAGTCAAATTTTTGAGATTAAGCATCAAAATTTTAAAATAAAGGCAACGTTAGAGATAAAAAGCAGAAAGTTTGATATAAAAAGTCAAAATTCTAAGATTTAAGTGGAAACTATAAACAATAAAGACAATATTTATAGATAAAAGGCAAAAAAGATTTTGAGATAAATAGCCAAATTTTGACTTTTCTTAAAACCCTTAGTCAAACTCCTCCACTGAGTCTGAACTTTAAATACGACTCTCACTATTTTTAAACTGGACTTTTTAATCATATTTTTAGTTAAAACAACTGAAGAACAAAAAAATAATAAAAAACACCTTTGACTCTTAACTTTTAAAAACAGTTGAGTGCAAAATAACAACACCTGTTTATGTGCACGACACTCAAACGCCTCATCTTACCACGCTGCCAAAACACAAATGTCTTTCTGGAAAATTTCACCTCTGAAACGCTCAAAGCTATTCCTGAGATACAGGAGAGAAAACACAGAAGCTGTTTTTATGTTCACACACAACTTCTTCTCTGTCAGACACAACTTACACTGAACAGACATGTTTCTACTTTCATTCCTAGAGAAAAAATGAGGTCATATCTTTATATAAACTCTGATTCACTGAACTTTTGTTGGACTCAATCTCAGAGTTTCACAGTTTTCTTAATTAGTGAAAGAATCACTCTGATAGTGATCACAACAACGTGGACGTCCTACCTGTTTGGGGTCATTACGTCACATCCTGACGCCCGTACCCTGAATATTCACTCTCCTTTCCACCAGAGGAATCCAGAGTTCAAACATATCAAAAGTGTTGTTTCATCAAATTATTCCAAGTGGTGAAATTTCTCCTGTAAAGTCCGTTGTTTGTCTGTCTGTCGTGTCCGTTCTCATCAATAACAGCAGCTTCACAGTCTTAGAGCATTTCCTCCTCAATGTCAATCTGACAAAGCTGCAAGTCTTTGTTTTCAACAGGGTTCTAGCTGCAAGACTAAAGTCACCCCATCCTTTTCTGTTGAGTTTTCATCCCAGGACAGCTTGTGATAGACAACAAGGGCTCCCTGCTTGACTGGTCTTGTGTAATTTCTCTATTAGAGGGTCGTTTATTGGCTAACAGACCTGTCACTCACTCCTACAGTAACCAATCACCTTACACTTCACAGGAAGCAGCTGTAGCCATTTAGATCATTGGCGAGACCTATTTATTGTCATGCATCTTCATTCAAATTCATGTAGAGGAACAATTTGTGACTGTGAACTACAATTTCATGAGCAAAGTTGACTAAAAAGAGGACACTGAGCGCTGATGAAGCTGGTCTTTGGACCAGAGCATGGACAGTGAGTACAACCCTGCACCTGAGGCTAAAAACACTCTAACTCCTACAAAGTTTTACCTAAAAAGCTCAAATTTCACCCAGATATAGATGAGAAGATGTAGAAGTGATGTGGTGGATGTTTTATGTCTGACATGAAGCATCTTGAAGTTAATAATTTTCAAACATATTAGTTTCAAAGGCTACATTTTTCAGTAAAGTGTCAAATTTTAAAATTCTGCAAAAAAAGTCTTAACTTTGAGATAAAAAGTCAATATTTTGAGACAAGAAGTAAAAATTTTAGATAAAAAGAGGTACAATTATTATCAAAAAGTCAAAATTTGGGGATTCAAAGTCAAAGTAATGAGATAAACAGTCAAATTTTGAGATAAAAATTGCAATAAAAGGTCAAAAATTTCAAAGGGAGTCCATTAAGTCAAAGCTTTGACTGGGTGTATTTGTTTTCTTTAGAAGACAGAAGTGTATCCATCTCGATACACTGAGATTTGATGCCAGGAGAGCCTGATTTATACAACAACTGCACTATGTCTGATATGGATAATCTTAAAGTTAATGATGCTCAAAAATGGTTATGAAAAATTGAAGATAAAAGTGTGTCATCTGCATTTATCTTGATGTGGACTTTAGCCACATATAAAAACATGACATTTACTGAAACTAGAGACTTTAATCTTTCAAATGAGGAGAAACTGATGAACTTTGACCTTATGGTTCTACAGTTATAAGCTTTAAAAATGTAGCATGGTAAATAGAGCAGAGTTGGGTGAGCTGTAAGGGGTTAAAACATATAAAATAAACAATATTCTCTTGGTTCATGTTGCTTGTGTATAAAAATGAGGCTATTTGTAAACCGGTGTGGAGCCTCTGGGTACGGTCACGGAGAATCTGGACTTCAGGTGAAGCGTCACAGAAAATGAGCAGAGTTTTTATTGGAGCGGGTGGAGGCAGGTATGTGGAAACAAACACATGTAAACCTGAAGACTCTAATCCCTGAAACCTCGTTTGTGATTGATGGCGGCTCAGAGTCGGCTCGGCCGGCGTCGGTCTGTGCAGCTTCACAGCGTTGGTCCCGAGGGACGAGCATCTACGTGAAGCGAAGCCTCTAATGAGCCGCCGGGTCTGGACAGCCTCCGCAAACAGCTCGTTAACCCCCCCCAACCTCCCCACGCCTCCACTGTGGCCGGCGTCCAATCAGAGCTGCATCTCCTGTAAACTGGCGTCCGTCCTTGCGTCTCAGTTTTGCCCAATAACAACTATCAGCGAGAAAGCGATCGGCGCTTGTATCTGGTCACAGAAGAAACGATCTGAGTCAAATTGAAGGCAGACTCTGGCTCATGTGTGAACTCATGATAAAGGCGGAAATTTAATAATGGCGTTGGAGAGTTTGAGCGCCGTTCTCTTCCACCGGCTCCTCTCTGTGAGGATCTGATTACTGAGCTTTATATGAGAGGACTAGGTTTCTTTTACGAGGACTTTATTCTGCTCATAAAACTCAAATTGGACCTCGAAGTAGGTCAGCAAACTTTCAGTGCCAGAGTTTTATCTGCAGACAAACTCTGTGGGTGTCGTCTCAGCAGTTATCGTCCTCATGTTTCACTTTTTCTCTCCATAAATCTGACGCTCAGATCCTCGTGACTCTGGACTTTCACAGTCGCTCAGACTCATGTCGAACCGGTGAAACTTGTGGTGTCGTGGTCGCTGGAGAAGGTGGTCGTGGGGGAGGTGGCAGTTTTTAAAAATATAAAACACCTGGAAGACTAAAAATAAAATACATACAGATTTCAACAACTGAACTTTATTCTTTCTTTGCAACTCTGTCCCAAATAGTCCACATCCTGGTTAGGGTTGTCACGGTATGAAAACTTAAGCTCACGGTTATTGCAACTAAAATTACCACAGTTTTCGGTATTTCTAAAAATGTGTTCGATATGTTCAGAAAGCACTGATAGACCTAAACACACTGAAACAGTTTAAAACAATCTAACAGTGTTGATTATATTTCAAAAATATAGGAAAAAGCTTCGAAACAAACAAAGGATTCGATCATTTCAAAATAAAACACCACGTTCCTGCTCCCAACCTGAGCAGACACTTGAGAATAACTCATGTAAACAGCTGATTGGTCAGGAACATTTCCAGTAGTTGAAATTATACAAATCCAAAAATTCAAGCTGCTCTTCTGCATTTTTAGATGCAGGTGCAGAAACAGACTGTTTCCTCAAGTGTCTGCTCAAGTTGGGAGCAATGACTGTATATAGAATAAACAGCGTGGCTCCGCCTGTCACCGTTCTACGATTTTGAAGCCAAAAAACCCCGTTTCTCTAGCCGCCATTGTGCAGCCAGAGTCTGCGCAGTAGAGAATTTCCGGTGGAGCCAAGTAAAAAAGAGAAATAAAAATATTTATTTCTTCTTCTTCAGAAGGTTTAGTCTCCTTTTGGCTCTTTCCTGAAGTTTCTTATATCCCCGATAAAAACTACTCATGAACAGCAGCTGTCAACTATCGTAAAACGAAACTTATATCACGGTTTTTAACGTCCAATAACTAATGAGAAACTAACTTCTCAGAAAAAAACCACCTGAACACCATGCAACCAAATGACATCATCATACCACCTTAGAGTAAGGATGAGAGAAACGTTTCTACCAGGTATCGTAATTTTTTAAAGTTTTCCCGGCTCATATCTTGAATACATGGGGAGGCGGGGCTTATGACCTATACTGCAGCCAGACACCAGGGGGCGGGGCTTATGACCTATACTGCAGCCAGACACCAGGGGGCGGGGCTTATGACCTATACTGCAGCCAGACACCAGGGGGCGGGGCTTATGACCTATACTGCAGCCAGACACCAGGGGGCGGCATTGAAATAAATTACTGCTGCTTTTGTTGTCAAATAGTTTCTGATGTGACGAAAATTGGAAAAGTGAAACTTTGCTGTGTTCACTCCTGATTTAATTTGTTTTCTAAATGTAAGATTTGAATTAATTCTTATCCCAAGATATTTAAATTCAGGCACAACTGTTCACTTCTCCCCATTAATGAAAACATCAGGTGTCATGATATTCGTTGACCGCTTAGTGAAAAACATGCATACTGTCTTTTTAGTGTTGAGATGCAGACATGAGTTTTTCATCCATTCAACAACTGGAGTCATCGCTGCTGATAACTAAGAAAGTCTCAGAGACTTTGAGAAACTTTTACGTCAGAAAAACGAGTAAGAACTGCAGATTTTTATAACTCAGTGATAGTAACTCATGATTATGAGTGAAGAAAACTGTTTGTTTCTACAGTGTGTGTGTGTGTTGAAGCTCTGATATAGAAAGTGTGTGAGTGTATAAAGGCAGCAGAGTGATGAGGGGGGGTCAGGAGGGGAAAAGGTCGCAGGAAAGTTAACTCTGTGGACAAACACTCGGTCTCTGAAGACCTTCAGATCAGGGAGACTTCAATGATAGCTTTTAATGTATTCAACAGATCTAATCGGCCTGAATAATGCCTCACATTGGTATTCAAATTCCCTCACAGCTACAAACTGTAGAGCGTCATAATAACTGAGCCAAGGCCAGAAATAAAAACTCCACAATGTCTGAATCAACTTTGTCTCATTCTTCCGCTCGTGTAAACGGCTTTGAGTGGATTCAAAGCTTAAAGGGCCGTGTGTGAAATTTAAATAAAGACCACGCTCCTTAAAAATGTGAAGGAATGTATTTAATTCAGTATCACATTCAGAAAAATGCGACATTACGAACCTTTGAGAGAGGAAATTAATGAGGCACGGGAGGAAACGGACGCTATTGAAGGAAGGGCGACGGAAAAAATACAGATGAGCGCGACCTACGCGGGGTTAGGCTTTAGAAAACAGCACAGCAGCTGTTTGTGAATTTAAGAAAACCACTGAAATACAAAAACCTGAGCGGTCACGTCTTTGACCTCACACCTTAAAGTCTTTACTCTCCAAACTTCAGACTGAAGGTCTCTACACTCGTCCGAAAAACCGCACATTCAAGAGAAATTAAATCCCATATAAGGTCGATAATCTTCACTCACTGACGCCAAATCTTACGTCCGTTATTGTTTTTTAGCATCTGTCCAGGTAGTTTCCCGGCTTGTTTGACTGTTAAAGGACACCGTAGGCTAATTAAGATGTTAAATTTTCACTTCTACCCACACATTTTCAGGAACATTGGCTCCTTCACCATCAGGTGAAACTATCTCTGCTCCTGTCGTGTTTTCACAAGTGGATGGTTCTGTTGTTACAGTTCAGACCGTTATTTGTAGATTTTTAGCCCAATTCCAATTCCTTTCTTAACCCTCAATCTTGGTAGCTCTCAAAAACAAGTGTTAAGGGTTATTTTGTGACTTAGAAATGGGACACCCCTTAAATGCAGATACATCTTCAGACTGTAGGGGGCAGCTTTATACCAAAGCGGCGTTCGTTGTTGCCAAACCCTGCCTGTTTAATCATAAGCCACAAACGCAGCTATCATCCATCAGGTCCATCAGGTCCATATTTTTGAAATTGTTGTGGACTGTCTGTCAGTTATTCCTTCAGTTAGAGTTACAAAACAAATAATCTGCATAAATAACACAACCACGGACATATTCAGCTGTCACAGCAAACCATAGTTTATTGAAAGGTAAACACCAGCTATAACTATCGTTACATAACTCTGCAGCTACAGGGGATGACATTAGCCCGGTCATCTTATACCTTTATCGGCACAAGCATGTTATATAGGCTGTTATCTTGATAAAACAATTACATTACCAAGGAGAAAAATGACCATTTTGTAACGTTTACTAACTTAAACCATAGGAACAACACACCAAGATGGTAAAATAAAAACAAACATTCTGCAACAATGAGGTAAATCACTGGTTCCCAAAGTGGGGGTCGGGACCCTTTGGGGGGTCGCGAGACATTGATAGGGGGTCATGGAATGTGTCCCAAAAGTCGAAAACTATGAACAATTCATGAACATTTTATCCATTATTGTGAGAATAAAAGCAAAAATTGGGGTGAAAGATAATTTAAAATTATGCAAACAGAAAATGTTTTATCTGTTTTTCACATTTCTTTGTTCAAGTTTGATGCCGTGAACTCAGCAAACTGCACATTAGTCTGTAAATTTTCTATCGATCAGTTAAATTAAGTATCCTCAGGGAGGGTTTTGTTGGTTTTTGTCTGTTTTTGGATTGTCCCATTAGTGTTGTACCACAGCAGGGGGTCACCAGTCCCTAACGCTGCTATTTTGGGGGTCACAGGCGGAAAAGTTTGGGAACCTCTGAGGTAAATAATCCATAAAATGGGTCTAAACTAAGATAATACAATGGTTTTCCTAATATTTATATCTCCATTAAAAAGAAAATACATTTGTAGCTCGCCTTCTTTGACGCCATGTTTATCTGCTGAAATGCGCAATGCATTCTGGGTGTCCCTTAGTCCCAAGGGTGGTGTCTGAAAATCTCAGTATTGAGGGAGAAACAGCCTCAAACTTAACCCTCAACCTTAACTTTCTGAGAATCAGGACAAACTTACACTTCACGGGAGCATTTTGAGATTGAGGGTTAAGACAGGAATTGGAATTCACCCTTTGTCTCAGCACTCCTGCACTTTCACATTCTGCATTTTCACATTCTGCACTTAAGTATTCCACAATTTGCATTCTGCAATCAAACATTCCACACTTACATCCTGACTTACGTATTTTATACGTACACGTTGTGCATTTACACATTCTGCACTTACACAATCTACACCTATGCATTCCGCAACTTTGCATTTTGCACTAACCCATTTCACATCTAAGCATTCTGCAATCACACATTAATCACGACCATATTCTGCACTTACCCATGCCAAACCTACGTATGTTGCACTCACATATTCATTAAGAGAGAGTGTTTGGTCTCGAACTGTCCAGAATCAGGATTTTCCATCAAGACCAGCACTGATCTGCTCTTATTTGTTTTCATAATTAATTTTTGTTTGAATTGATGTTGTAATCTAAAATATTAAGCATTGGTTCACTGATTGTTTTGACTCTTTACCAGGTTCTTCTGTATCAAACACCTGCAGAAACATCAGTTCATCTTATTTTCAGTCAGAAAAAACCTCTGAACTCTCTCTTAAGGCCTAATTCACCTGAGAAATAAACATCTGATTTTCACAGACTCTAAAGTTTCTATTTTGTCGAATTATTCTTTAATTTTTTTTTTGCAAGAATTTAGTTGAACAGTATTTTTCAGATGTCAGAATTGTGCATGCTGTGCTTTGAAAGATCTGTAGACTCCTTGTTTTTCCCATCAAATATGTTCAAAAGAAAATAAGATTAAAGAGAAAATGCTCTTTAATTTCTCAACCCTGTCATGGATTTGAAAATGGATTTTTATGGACTTGGTCTCAGTGCATTCTGGTCTCAGACAGTGTGGTCTTTTCTTACATAGATAAAGAACCACACGATCATCGTCACTGCTCGATGATGATTCTATTGCTCTCTCTCTTCACAATAAATAGGTAAATAAACAAATTGGATTCAGTGTGTGAGGTGCCTTTTTTGGATTCCAGATCCAAAAAGCATCTGAAAATAACAAACTGGAGTGCAAAGGCCTCGACCGCCGGCTCCTCCTCAGGCCTCAGAGACATCAGGACTTCCTGTTCCAAAATGAAATTCATATTTCCTCCGTCGCCGCGTCAAGTGAAGACGCCGGCTTTGACATTGGTCCCCGCTCGATCAGACCGGACGGTGTGTGATTGATACAGAGAGATTATAGACACACATATGCTAAGCACACTGCAGAGATCATAAAGCATTGGTCCGTCATTGTGCTGTTTGCAGCGTTCTGCTGTATCGAACGTGACTGACATCTTTATTCATGAGGCCGCTCTCAAACAGCAGGGACAGAAAGCACTAAAGCTCCTCCCGGCCCCGCGCGTCTCCTGAGAGTCCACCAGTCCTCTCGCCAACCCCGAGACGAAATCAAAGATGCACGGTGGGAGGAAAACAGATATGCTCCTATTAGTGGAATGAGTGGTAAGCAGGTAGAGGAGCTGGCCTTTAGAGGAGCTGCTGCTCACGCTGGATGTGCAGGTTTGCCTCACGCAGAACACGCCGGCGTCTGCGTTTATCATCACTAAGCTGTCACGACTGCGTGATGGGACTCGAGAGCAGCTATTAGCCATGCATCTGAGGGGGAAGACACAAGTACAAGGAGAGGTAGAAATCGAACATGTGGCTCTAATAGAAACATGCGAGCATGTGCGAGAGTACGAGAACACACTGACAAACACGCACACGGGAGCACGGCGGCGGTGGTNGGCGGGGCTTATGACCTATACTGCAGCCAGACACCAGGGGGCGGGGCTTATGACCTACACTGCAGCCAGACACCAGGGGGCGGGGCTTATGACCTATACTGCAGCCAGACACCAGGGGGCGGGGCTTATGGCCTATACTGCAGCCAGACACCAGGGGATCTTTCTGATGGAAGGAAATATTGCACTCAGACACAAAAAAAGGGACGTCACATCATTGACCCATGTATTAATTTTTCCCCTCAAATTAATCATGCTCTAATTGTTTACATTTACAGTTTCTGTAAGGTGCCTTAAAAAAGCATTAATGTATCCGGTAACATCTCACAAAGATTTAGACTGTGCACAGGCGACTTAATAAAGCTAAAGCTTGATGTCATCTGCAAGAACTCAACAACTCTTACACCTGACATGTTTAATTGCATTGGCATGATGCAAAAATGTGCTCTGTGAGTCGATGAACGTTACAAAAAATAAAAATAAAAAACAAATGAGAGGACACAAAACTGAATTCAAGTTATGAAGTGGATCAGAGTGCAGGATCAGAGATATTTGGGGATGAAAATGTTTTTATAATTGCCTTATAAACAAACGTGATAAAGTCCAGATCCTGATCCTGCCATGAAAAATTATGACAGATTTTTCCCAGGTTTGGTTTTGTCTTTAAAGTCTGCAATAACAGCACAAGAATGTTTGACTAAACTAAGGGGTTGTTTTTCTTCTTTTTCCTGAAATAATTGTAAACAAATAGAGCAATCATTTGTTCCTTTTGCTGTTAACAGATGTCAGTAAGAGCCATCAGCCCTTGGTCATTTTCAGTAAATCCCTTTTTGAAAAAAGTTTGAACCCATGAGTCAGTGGAATAAATGAAGTTAAAGTGAAAGACAGGACTCAACTTTCCTTCAGGTGAAAGAAAAACAACTTCCAACGTCCTCATGGTTTCATCATAGGCAGTGGGTCCTCTTCTCTTTTGCTTTTTTTTTTTTCTATTGTTCATTTCAGTGTTGTTCGCTATTTGATTCACTATTTATTTGTCTGTCTGTTGATTTTGCTGTGGATCTCTGCTGTAAAGCACTTTGTGAACTGTTGTTTTTAAAGGTGCTCTATAAATAAAGTTATTATTATTATTATTGTTATAACTTCTCGAACATTTATGACCGAACATTACGCTACTCTCTCTCTCTCTCTCTCTCTCTCTACAGCTTAAATCAGTGTCTCTCTCCCTGCACTTAAAACAGGATTTTAGAATAGTCGTGTTCTGATAAATACTGATGTGTATTTCTTCATTTTCTACAGCAAAAAAAAAAAAAAGATCACAGTATTACAGTCGTATTTTCCATTTATGTTAGTTTAGTTTAGTTTATTGAAATAAATACATTTAAAAAATAGTCATAGTCGGGTGTTTGTCGTGATTGATATTATGAGAGTTTTTGGGGGGCATCATGGGGGATTTAGAAGTGCATATACGCTATGCTGACTGAATAAGACGTGCGTATATACGTCGTATATCTGCGTATATATACCCTGGACTACACCAGTGTGTCTGACTGTTTCCTGCTCCTCTGTTTGATATCTGAAGCGTTTGCGTGTCGTCTTTTGGGGCTGAAATCACGAGGAATCATCAAAAGTCAACTCCTGACCCTTTGAAAGTCACGACCTGCTGCTTTTTAAAAAAATATATTTTACATTTTAGATTATAAATCCATGAGTTTCAGACGAGTGGTTTTCAGGTGTCAGCTCGGGAAGTTGTAAAGGATGACAGGATTTTATAGAGTGCACAGTCAATTTCAATTAACTCCATTAATGGGCCATAAAAGAACATAGTTCCAGTCCTCGTAAAGTCTCTGACTTTCAACGTTTTCCAAGATTTAACACGCTTGTCGCCAAAGGTATGTGTGAGAGAAAGAAACCTCATTAACTCACATTTTGGCTCAAAACGATCATTTGCTAAACCTTATGGGAACATTTGGTGCCTGGAGTTTATCAGAGAGGACGGAGTATGACCACTGGAGATCAGACGGCCCGTTGGCGTGGAGCTTTTTCAGCCTGTGCTGCTTTTCATGGAGCTTTGTTTCACCGCAGATGGATTTGTAGACGCTTAAAAGGAGACGGGCTCTTGAGAAAAAGCCGTTTCCAGTCACAGGTCGACTGGTGGGTTTGGTCGTGTGTTGGTTTGAAGTCTCTGGTTGGTCGTCATGTGACCCTCAGACTTTTGTCAATCACGTTACCACACGAAGGGAAAGAATCTTCGAGTGAACAGTTTGGAAACAGTTTGGGATAAAGGAGAAAATCCATCACTTTTTGATTCACTGTAAATCACAGAATCCAGGCAGCAACGTGACTTTTAACGACAAGAAACCTGACGTCAGAATCAGACAATCAATCAACACAAGACACTAAGTAACAGATAAGATATTTAATGTTCAAACTGATAAACTTTGTGGAGATATTTGCTCATTTTGAAATTAATTCCTGCACCTCGTTCCTAAAAAGCTTGGACAGGTTGAACAAGTCTGTTACAACAGTGTGGCTCTGTAGTAGAAGAGTGCAGCTAAATGTTGTTCATCAACAAGAATGTGAAAGAATTCCAGCTCCAAAGCTTCAACATTTAGTGTCCTCAGTTCACAAACACTGAACCAGTTAAAGAAAAGAGGAGGAAACAGAGGAAACATCAACCTGAACAAGACTTTTAGGAACGAGCTGCAGACATTCATTTCAAAATGAGCAAATATTTCCACAAAGATAATAAAGTTTATCAGTTTGAGCATTAAATGTCTTGTCTTTGTGGTGTATTCAATTGAATATACACTGCCTGGCCAAAAAAAAGGTCACACTCTAATATTTGGTTGGACCGCCTTTAGCTTTGATTACATTCGCTGTTGCATTGTTTCCATAAGCTTCTGCAATGTCACAGATTTATTTCCATCCAGTGTGTCATTAATGTTTCACCAAGATCTTGCATTGATGATGGCAGAGTCTGACCGCTGCACAAAGTCTTCTCCAGAACATCCCAAAGATTCTCAATGGGGTTAAAGTCTGGACTCTGTGGTGGTTAATCCATGTGTGAAAATGATGTCTCATGCTCCCTGAACCACTCTTTCACTATTTGAGCCCCATGAATCCTGGCATTGTCATCTTGGAATATGCCCGTGCCATCAGGGAAGAAAACATCCATTGATGGAATAACCTGGTCATTCAGTATATTCAGAGTCAGCTGACCTCATTCTTTGAGCACATACTGTTGCTGAACCTGAGCAACTGCAGCAACCCCAGATCATAACACTGCCCCCACAGGCTCGTACAGTAGGCACTAGGCATGATGGGTGCATCACTTCACCTGCCTCTCTTCTTACCCTGATGCGCCCATCACTCTGGAACAGGGTAAATCTGGACTCATCAGACCACATGACCTTCTTCCATTGCTCCAGAGTCCAATCTTTATGCTCCCTAACAAACTGAAGCCTTTTTTTCCGGTTAGCCTCACTGATTAGTGGTTTTCTTAAAGCTACACAGCTGTTCAGTCCCAATCCCTTGAGTTCCCTTCTCATTGTGCGTGTGGAAATCGAGAATGAAAGTGATAATTTGTATCGGGACTCAAGATGACAACAAAAAGAAGGTAAACTAGAGTGGTGTGCAAATTCACTAGCGGCTAGTGGTAGTAAGTCCTAAAAAAGGGGGGTGTAAAGAAGGACCTTCTGCTACCCAGGGGTGATAGGAAGGTCAAAAATTATTTGCGTTGGACAGTTCTTAACCCAATTTTAGATGTTTTCTCTGCTTGATGCCAATGATTTGACCCTTCTCAAACAGACTAACATCTTCTCCACGACCACGGGATGTGTCTTTCCACATGGTTGTTTAGGAAATGAGAAGCAGCTCATTGCACCAGTTGGGGTTAAATAACTTGTTTCCAGCTGAAAGATAATCACCCATGCAGTAATTATCCAATAGGAGGCTCGTACCTTTTTGCTGGATGGACTCTGCCCTCTCATGGATTAAACAGTCATTAGGAGGAGGGGCTCTGCCAAACCCTCTGGGCCTCCCTATGCACGCCAGCCTCCAAGTTGCTGTCACATCTGTGGCTGAGGTTGAGGTGCCCCATGAGGATTTGAGGCCTGGTGTACTGGTACTGGAGTCTGCTGCTGACACTGAGCCACGGAGGAGGAGACGAGTTTGGATGCTGTTTGTAAACAGAGAAACGAAATTTCTGCATAATTTACCTTTAGAAAATACCAGTGAGGTATCTGCAGGTTTTGGCAAATCAAATTTAAGACTTTTNCCACATTTCTTCCTGGAAGACGATGGGTCCCCACTATCCTTCCAGTTTTTAATAATGCGTTGGACAGTTCTTAACCCAATTTTAGTCGTTTCTGCATCAATCTCCTTAGATGTTTTCTCTGCTTGATGCCAATGATTTGACCCTTCTCAAACAGACTAACATCTTTTCCACGACCACGGGATGTGTCTTTCCACATGGTTGTTTAGGAAATGAGAAGCAACTCATTACACCAGTTGTGGTTAAATAACTTGTTTCCAGCTGAAAGATAATCGCCCATGCAGTAATTATCCAATAGGAGGCTCGTACCTATTTGCTTAGTTAAATCCAGGTGGAGACTTTTTTTTTGGGCCAGGCAGTGTAGGTTGAAGAGGATTTACAAATTATTATATTCAGTTTTTATTTACATTTTACACAACGTCCCAACCTCATTGAAATTGGAGTTGTGTTATACATATTTTAATTTGTGAACAGTAGTTTTCCATAGAATATGTTAATCGTTTATATAGGGAGTGAGATTTGATAAGTTTTGACTCCTCTTGGCTCCTTTTTGAACATGCCACTGTGTGAGATTTTGTTTTTTACTTTTTTTCTCATAATAAACCTTTAATTCTAATCAAAGTCTAACTCTTTTACAGTCGCGTTCGTGTGCTCCGTCGTGCGTTGGTTATTCCTGCTCCACCTTTGGTTTGAGACCTGGGGAGGGAACATTGTGCAACCTGGTTTATATGTTGCACAACAACACCCCCCGCTGCTTTGACGAGTGTGTAACAGACTCAAACCTTCAATTACAACCATGTGTGATAGATTTTCTAAATGGCGCCCTGTGTGAAGCCTTGACCTCTGTAACGCTGCCTTGTTTCTTTGCCAGCTGCATCCACCTCTGCAGCCTCCTCATCTGACCTTTCTGACTGCTTCACCTGTTTCCATCATCTCCTTCCTGTTCCTCTTTGGGTGCAAACACAACAAATGCTTCCCTGTCATTACATCAGGAACAAGTCCATTTTATGACCTTGTGCATTGTTACCCGACCGCGCGTTGATGGCAGCAGATGTTCTGAACATAATCCGGAGGTGTTGCTCCGTGTCAGGACCCAAGAAAAGAGAAAATTGCATCCCGTTAATGTTTATAAAAATTATATGCACATGTTTTGAGACGGGTGATGACGAACATAACTCTCCCCATAGAAACTGTTGAAACAAACAATTAAGCTCACATCAGGGAAGATGTCTGCAGAGTTTCAAACTACAGAGACCTTAAAGTGGGGTCACAGTCTGTTTCCAACACTGACACGTCACTGAAAGCTCCCTCAAAGAGCAGAAAAATATCTGCATGTTGTTGTTGTTTGATATGTTGTAAACACGTCCCAAAGTTGGTGAACCTGCAGCTGCAGCGAAAATGTTCCAAACTCGCCATCGCTGGTTTCAGTCGTCTGTCGTTGAATCAGGTCGGTGTTTCCTCAGGTAAATGATTCAAATTGATGTTTTTCTTCTTTGAAACTAAGTCAGTGTTGGTGTTTTCACTTAAGTTAATCAGTTTCCTGGATGTGCACGTAAATAAGAGGTTGCGGTTAGTTTTCGTAAGAATCAGAAGGTTTAACTCGAGCACACGTCATTTCTTCGGTAATCTCCTCTAATCCCCACAAACGCACACAAAACCACACAAACACACACACACACACACTGCAGTTTTTCTGTCTTCACCTCCAACCACCTGCAGGAACATAGTACATTTCCTGATGTCACCCCCACACAAACAGCTGCAGCACATTACATACAGTTGTGCCCATAAGTTTATGAACTCCAGCAGAATTTATGATTTTTTAGCCTTTTCTCAGAGAATATGAATGAAAGCACAAAAATTTTTCTTCTACTTTACTCTTTTTAAATCATAATGAGAACAGAAACTTCCAGAATGATCCTGATGAAAAGTTTCCCTCCCCCAGTTCTTAACAGCGTGTATTTCCCCCTTTAACATCAATGACAGCTTGAAGTCTTTTGTGCTCGTTGTGGATGAGGGTCTTTATTTTCTCAGATGGTAAAACTGACCATTCTTCGTGGCAAAAAGCCTCCAGTTCCTGTAAATTCTTGCTCTGTCTTGCATGAACTGCAGGTTTGAGATCTCCCCAGAGTGACTCAATGATATTGAGGTCAGGAGACTGAGATGGCCACTCCAGAACCTTCACTTTATTCTGCTGTAGCCAATGGCAGGTCCACTTGTCCTTGTGTTTTGGATCAGAGTCTCAGGTTATGAAGCAGAAAACCTCAAAAATAGCTACACCAGATTTTTTGTTTGTTTTTTTCTCTGTCCTCTCTCCTGCTGCAGCGTTACGGTGATGAGAACAGCTTGCATCAATTCTCCTCTGTGAGTGGAACGTGTTTGCATGTAGTTGAACGTGGATTCCTGTGCAGCACTGTAATTCACCGTAAAGCTCATCTTCAAGTGAGAGGAGGATGTAAGAAAAAAAACCCGCCAGCATGTGACCTTTAACCCCTTAGGCATTTTTTCCCATATAGTTTTGTTATGTAACACTGATGCAGCAGCTTCTACAGGATGATTTCACATGAACATGCACAAGATTTCCAGTGTGAAAGAGATTACGAATGATGTAATGTTCCTGCACACAGAATTTAGAGTCAGAACGCTTTATGTAATTGTGATTGGCTCAGTTTCTTCATACTCGTGGTGAAGGACAAACTATATACACAATGTACAGTTGTCCTTTTCTCAGAGAGTATGAATGAAAACACAAAAATGTTTCTGCCTCTCATGGTTAGTGGAAACTTTCTTTAACATCAGTGACAGCTTGAAGTCTTTTGTGCTGGTTGTGGATGAGGGTCTTTATTTTCTCAGATGGTAAAACTGACCATTCTTCTTGGCAAAAAGCCTCCAGTTCCTGTAAATTCTTGCTCTGTCTTGCATGAACTGCAGGTTTGAGATCCCCCCAGAGTGGCTCAATGATATTGAGGTCAGGAGACTGAGATGGCCACTCCAGAACCTTTTTTCTGATTAGAACATGGTGGGCATGATGAACGTCCTGATACCAGATGGACTGAACAAAACTGAACTAAATCTAACACAGAGTCGAGTTCAGAGATGATGGATAAGGGAGCATGCTGTTAAAATTAATCTGGATGAGTTTGGCGTAAGAAAGGTCAGGGGTCAAAGTTTGGTAACCTGTACTCTGAGAGACTTTTGTGGGTCGTATATGTAAAAATAATTTAGGTCAGCAGGTGAAGTGTACTGTAATGGGTAAATTTCACCTTCTATACCTATTTTTAACTGTAAAATTTTATAAACACATAAACTGAATAATATTTACCCCAAAAAAATGAGTGTGAACCAAAGGGTATGCACACTGTAAAAAGCAACCTATAGAATCTACTCAATATTTTTTATTTATTTTATTTAACCTTTATTTAACCAGGAAAGTCCCATTAAGATTAAGAACCTCTTTTTCAAGGGAGTCCTGGCCAAAAGGCAGCAAAAATTTACAGTACAACATGATTTAATATAATATATAACTGAGATAACAATTTGCACTCAGTTTGATTGTGCAAATTTAACCCAGTTGTTTGGGGGAGGTAAATATCACCTAAATGTATAATAAAACCAATAATATACTCAAATCATTTGGGTAAATTCTCCTTAACCTTATAAATAGATTTTATGACTAAATACAGTTTATAAATGAGTGAGATTCACTCATAGTTGTAGCGTGTTTAAAAACATCACATTTTACCTCGTGACTATGAGTAAGGAGGGCACACAGTGGACATGAGACCCTGACGAAAATGGCCCTGGCACAGACTGACTGTCTACGCTTCACAGCTTAGACAAGTGGGATATCATTAAATAATGGTATTTTAGGTAACACTTTAGATTAGGGAACACATATTCATTAATTTGTAGTCAATAAGTAATAATTAGTAGTTAATAAATGGAAAAGTTTGAATTCGTGGTGCAATAGAGGTGGAAAAAGGGGTTAATGTGTGCTTAATAAATACGAATTAGTTACTTATATGCATGTTCATAAGCACCTAGTTAATGGTGAATATGTGTTCCCTAATCTAAAGTGTTACCGTATTTTCTTCTACAGAACTCTACATAGAATAAATGAGAAGATACTATTTTTTAATGTCCACTGTGTGCCCTCCTCACTCATAGTCACGAGGTAAAATGTGATGTTTGTATATACCCTACAACTATCGGTATATTCTACTCATTTGTACTAGGTATTTAGTCATGAAATCTATTTCATAAGGTTAAGATGAATTTACCCAAATTATTTAAGAATTTATCGTTGATACATTTAGGTTATAATTACTCAGAAAAATAGGTCAAACTGAGCGCAGAAACACACACACCCACACACACATATAGAAGAAGTTTGAAAGCAGGGTCATTTCTGATGTGAATCACCTGTTTTATTTTTATGAAGAGCACAGTCAGTGTTGGCTTTGTGAGAGGCAGAAGTTATGAAAACATCTTTTCTTTGGTGGATGTGTGGACTGAGCTGAGCCAAACCCTGGATCATTATTTCTGAACAGATAGTTCTGACGGTGTTTAAGAGCTTGGACGGGGCCATAACAGCTGACACAAGTATCTGACAGAAACCGTGTGGAGCCCTGTGGAGCCCCCCAGTCTGCTGAAGATAACCAGTAAAGACACTTTAAATGGTTCTGGGGCTCAGACTGAGAACACAGCGTGATAATCAAACCTGCTCTGCTGCTATCTCACGTCTGGAAGTCTTATATTTTAAGGAGTATGATGAGAAAATGGCACACTTAATCCCTCCAAAGGGCAGAACGCATGTTTTCACAGCAATTGATCAGGACAACAAAAGTGTTATCAGGCCCCTGAAATATCTTTACTCTCTGTTTTCAGAAGTTTTCTCATGTTTTCCAGACCCAAGCACAGATAAAGGAGGGTTGATAAAACCACAATTGCAGTGAAAACGCGATACAATGATTTGTGGATCCTGTTTGATCTGCATCCAACTGAAAACACT